>CP135554.1:22896-34162 GCA_032402905.1 Khaya senegalensis | reverse complement strand
TTGCTTTGGCAATGGATTTCATCTTCGCCTGTGGCTTGAGATGGATGCTCTGTATTTTTGTTTCACTGTTCGTTGATGATGGAATTCGTTTTCTATAGTCCTGACATTATTTATTTTTTGTATTTGTTTAATTTTAGCTGAATTTCAAATTTTTTTATACTGTAAGTATTTGTTTTCATATGCTTTGTTGCACTTGCTTGTGGGGCTTTTATTTATTTATTTATTTTGGCTCATTTTACTGATCTTTTCATTTTGTTTTATCAAACATAAGCTGAATATTGGGCTAAGTGTTTTTCCTTTTCTGTGCTTCCATGTATCTATTGTATCGATAAGGGTTTTAGTATTTGATGCTTTATGACCTTGATTTTGGGTTGAACTCATATTTGGTTCTTCTGATCTCATACCTTTTTGTCTTTTTCATAGTTGGAAATATGCACGGATTGTTTATTTATTTTTCATAAATCAGAGTTAGGTCTGATTTTGTGAGTTAACTTATTCTTTGGAAATAGGTCGTGTTTGTTGACTGGTTTGAGTCTTTTTTTTGTAAGAATTCAATCATCCTATTGTGTGTTAATTACTTTTCTCTTTGTTTTTCTTTCTGTTTGGTGGGAAGGAGATGCTTGTTTCAGTACTTTGCAACTGTTTCATGTAATTATTTATTTATGTTCTTTGTTTTCCATCTCTCAGTTAGCCTATTTGAAATTGGCTTATATTATTTGGTCCTTACCATTGCATAATGATTTGATTTCCTTTCATTCAATTTACTAGTAAGTTATTATAGTACTTGGTTCTGTTAGAGCTATCTTTGTAGCTAATGCCTTCTGTTGCTTAGAACTGACCAGAAATTATCAGTAACTATCATAATATTTCTCAGAAATTATCAGCCCATTTCGTATGATTTAATTGGTATATGTGTAACTTATTGTAATTGTCTGTTGTATTAGACCACGGTTCTCTTGGTTCTCTAAAGAATTTAAATATGGTAATGATACTACTATGTTTAGTTTATATGAGTTTAATTAGCATTTGGTTACTAAATCTTTGACTTTGTTGTCAATATGGTATAGTTGGTGTAGCAAAGTTTTATTTCTTCTTTATATAACACTCTAAGATATTAATATTGTTTTCAATAAGATATGACTTTTATGTTTAATTATCCTTTTCTATGGCTGCTTATTATGTTCCATGGGCAAGATATTGAAAGACTAATTCTATTCCTTGTTATTTGTACAGAGTATTGTTTTCTTGGTACACTGACAGTCTCTCAAACCCATCCTGTATCAGTGAAATATATTTCTAATTTTCAGTTTTGAAACTTAATTTATGCTTGTTTTATGTCCGGTTAAAAGTTCAGTCTATAAGCTTAATTTATTCTGTTAATTACAGAGAGGTTAGGAATCTTAAGAATCCCTATTGCCCTCCCCAGGAGGTACATGTTCAAGTAACTCATTCTATGCCACATCAAAAGATGGAGATATTCAAATCTTTGGAGGGCTGGGCGGAGGAGAACCTCTTGTTGCACCTAAAGCCTGTTGAGAAATGTTGGCAACCAATGGATTTTCTGCCAGAACCTGAATCGGAAGGATTCTATGAGCAAGTCAAGGAGTTGAGGGAACGGTGCAAGGAACTCCCTGATGACTATTTCGTTGTATTGGTTGGGGATATGATCACAGAAGAAGCGCTTCCTACTTACCAGACAATGCTGAACACCCTGGATGGGGTTCGGGATGAGACTGGTGCAAGCCTTACTTCTTGGGCAATTTGGACAAGGGCTTGGACTGCTGAAGAAAACAGGCATGGTGACCTTCTCAACAAGTATCTTTACCTGTCTGGACGAGTAGACATGAAGCAAATTGAGAAGACAATTCAATATCTGATAGGCTCAGGAATGGTTAGATAATTCTTCCTTCAATTTTAATTGCCAGTGTAGCCAAACTCTTCCTTTCATGTATCAACTAAACTTCTTAGTCTTAATTTGTCAGTACCTGAAGGCTAAATTTTTAGCTTCAAATATAATTTAGTTTGTAGAAATTTAAAAAAAAATGATAAAAAAAGTAGCTAATTGAATTTCTTTAATGGCTGCTAGACTGAAGAGTAAACAGAATATGAACTCTTCTATTGTCTATGGTATGGATTTGTTTTGTTTGTAATAAGTGAGTGTCTTGTTTTCTCAGGATCCTAAAACGGAAAATAACCCCTACCTTGGTTTCATCTACACTTCATTCCAAGAGAGGGCGACATTTATCTCCCATGGGAACACAGCCAGACTGGCCAAGGAGCATGGGGCTATGAAACTGGCACAGATATGTGGCACCATCGCCTCTGATGAAAAACGCCATGAAACTGCCTACACCAAGATCGTGGAGAAGCTCTTTGAGATTGACCCGGATGGCACTGTCCTGGCTTTAGCTGACATGATGAAGAAGAAAGTATCAATGCCTGCCCATTTAATGCATGATGGTCAGGATGATAACCTATTCGAACACTTCTCAGCAGTTGCCCAGCGGGTTGGAGTCTACACTGCAAAGGACTATGCTGACATTTTGGAATTTCTGGTGGGAAGATGGAGGATAGAAAAATTGACGGGTCTATCAGGTGAGGGCCGTAGAGCTCAAGATTTTGTATGTGGATTGCCTCCAAGAATTAGAAGGTTGGAGGAGAGAGCTCAAGGAAGGGCCAAGCAAGTATCCGCTGTCCCATTCAGTTGGGTTTTTGGCAGGGAAATAATGGTTTAAGTGCTCATGTTAAAAAAGGTGAACTACATACAAGTCACGTATAAGAAGTAAAGACATGTTACTATTTGCCAAGCTTACTTTAGATGTTGAGTTTCGTGCCTCTGTTTTCTGTGTGAGAAGATGGTTGGCTTGAAGTTTATTATTTATACAAAATTTCAGGATAGTTTGCAGCTTTTTCTCTGTTTATTAAATAATGCGAACCTGTTCAATCATTAGAATGTTATTTTCTCCCCATCGTTTGGTTTTCTATTCTTGCTTTAGTTGAAGCACAAAATTATTTAACAAAAATACGCTGTTCATAAGATTTTGAGCAAATTTGAGGCATACGCAATAGAGCAGCATCCCAATAACGTAATTCATATAAATTAACCGTCTGGCTAATAATTGCCTTCGCTCAAAGCCCAGGGAGATAACTGTTTATGACTGAAAATTTAAATTGCGAGCTAAAGAGTAAATTAACATGAACATTACTGATCATACCGATTAACTATATTAAAAAACTTGTCATTCTCCATAGAATGAGTCATTGATCAAGACCAAAAGAGAAACTTTAGATCCATACGAAGAAGTAAATGAGTCATTGATCCCAAGTAAACCAATTAAGACCCCAAATGAATCAAAAAAATAAATGAATCAACTGTTGAAACATAATCGATCAAACTGCAGAACTTTAAAAAAAAAAAAAAAAACAGAAAGTTAAACTTGGAAAGGCCATGGCCAATCCTTCAAATCCTCTTCTTGAGCCACCTTGGCACTCCTCTTCATAGCAGGGGTACTATTATTATCGCCTTCCACATAGGCATAATACTTCAAGAAAAAAGCGAGCGTTAGCACCACCCACTCCAGGCAAAAAATCAACACGCATAACCCACCGGCCAACTTAAGTATCACAATCCCATCCTCCTCCCTCACATACGACTTCAACTTGGCAAGAAAATTATTTGTTCTGGTGAAGATCAAAACAGACACTGATCCCTGAAATATTGCTGTTAAGACTGTGGCCACCATGTGAGCTCCATACCAGTGGCTAGAGTCGGATGAGGCTGCGGCGCAACCGGAAACAGCCCCGGCAATGGTGAGGATGTGGAGGAGGATGAAAAAGAAGCCACATAAGGAAGGGAGTAGCCTAAGTGAAAGGGTCAAGAAAATGCAACTAGAGGCTGCACCAAGTAGGATGTAGTTGCAAAATAGGAAAACTTTGTGGGTGTGATGGTGTGAGTGATTGATTGTAGGGTTGGCGGAAATACCCATTTGACGACGACGACGACGACGATGTTGTTGACGTTGGCTAAAGTTTTTGAAATGGTTCCGGCAAATGGATCGGTGGAGTTGATTAGAGTCTTCAGAGCTTACAGAGAAAATTGTATTGTTTTTTTTTTTTTTTTGTTTCTGACGGTTGTTGTGAAGAGAATATATAGAATAAAGAGTGGGGGGCGGTGGTGTGGGTGGGTGGGTTTTGGGAGCATTAACGGTCATATTTGACTTTGGAGCGCTTAACCGTTGAGAAGAAATGCTTGGGTCCCACTTTTAGTGAACGCAACGGCTAGTTTTAAGCTCTTAATTTGCATCCAATCGCTTATTAACACCTAATCCTTAGCCTATTAAAAAAAAATTTTTTAAAAAAAAAAAGAAACAAAGATTGAAGGCAGGCGGCAACAAAATTAATGAGACTAAATTTAAACCTAAACCTTTGCCGCACAATATTACTGAGTAATATTAGGAGGGAATAATGCTAAATTAATAGTATTAGATGGAGACACTATTTAAGAAATATGTATATATACATATATATGTCAAATCAATTAATTCACTTCAGTAACATGTATCTTAGTGTGTAATGTTAACAGTCCAAACTACTTCCTTCTAAGATTAAGATTATACGACTTGGGTAACCATTAAACTATACAATAACGACTATAAAAATGATCTCCAATTAATTTATCAGTTGAATTAATAATAAATTAATATAAGGAATACACAAGGGAAGGGACTCTTACGTCATCGTGGATGCAACAACAACAACAACAACAACAACAATAAGAGATATGACTCCACCCCCTAATCCCTATTTTCTGTTGAATTGAACAATCGCTACTGGACAAAGGTATCAGCAAACAATGTAATAATAACATTCATATCAATCAATTAACGAGATAAGATAAACCAAGAAAATAATCACTTTAATAACCATACACGAAAGCAATTCCATGGGGGCATTACTAGACAATCAGTCCAAACGTCCAACAGCCATATGCTTAACTGTAATAACAACATTTATTTAAAACAACAACAAATTACTTCTTATGATAACAGGAAAAGTTGAAAAATTTAAACCAAACTAGCAACCGGAAAATCCAAGCCAGAAACCACTAATATCGACCTACCAAGATAAAGTCGTCATCATCAAGAACCTGAACATCCTTTTCCCCTACAAAATTCTCCTTCCCAATTTTCTTCACCAGATTCACAAATTCTACCCTCTTTTCCCGAGGAAGAGGTACGTATGGTAATCTGAAAACTGGCCTCACAACCCCAAGTTGTGCAAGAGCAGTGTTTAAGGCAATGAGGTTTGGCTCCTGAAAAAGCCACTCAATCAATGGCATGAGCTTTGAATTGAGAGAAGGGTTCTTTCCTCCAAACATAAGTTCTCGCATCAGCCCGGGAACCAAGTTGCTACCAACAGATATCACCCCAATAGCCCCATGGTTCCACCTGGCATCATTGCACTGGTCATCATTGCCACTCCACACCACAATCCCATTATCTGCGTATTGTTCCACCCGATCATTTCCAACACATTCCTTAACACCAGCCAGGTTAGGACTATGTGCCAATGTGTGAATCACGTGTTGGGGAATATCTTGACCAGTTCATGATGGCACATTGTATATAATAGTTGGGCCCATGGACAAGACTATCAAAGTGAGAAACCATGCCCTCCATGGAAGTTTTACCATAGTAAGGATTGATGTGAAGGGCAGCATGCATTCCAACAGCAAAACCTTGTTCAGTAGCATGAATTGCTTCCCAGGTGGAGTTGCTTCCAGTGTTTCCAATTACTTTGATTGATCCACCAAAGCAGTTCACTGTGTGACCAATAAGCATTATATGTTCATCCCAGCTCATCAGTTGGCCTTCACCAGTTGTGCCACCAACAATCATAACCTTCTGCACCATTTATAATCTGCATATTCACCATGCCATCATAAGCTTCAAGATCAAATCTGCCATCTGGTAGATATGGTGTTTTGATGGCCGTTATCAGACTAAGTGACTTTATATCCTCCGTCAATGTCCTACAATTAAAGTAAGATTTTGCAAAATCATCATGAGCTCAAATTAACAGAACATGCACATTCCAAAAAGTTTTAGCTTCAATATTCCAAATCGCAAGTTACATCATTTCTTGTGAACTAGACAAGAAAAGAATTCAATTTGACCCAAAAAATTTATATGTTAATCAACATGCAGTTCCCTAAAAATGATAAGCAGTCCTTAACTTTATCATGGAAATAGAAATTGTTCGCTTTTGCAAGTTGAAATAGAAATTTCTCAGAATATCTTAGCAATAGACACTATCTGCAAGTTGTCCAATTTTGCTCACTAAAAAGAATACTGCAATCGAACTTAATACACTGCATTAAAACATGTGCTAGTGCTAAGCACTTTCAGCATACTATTTTTTGATAAAGAGCAAGATGATTGAATATAGTTTCTTTAGTTTAAAGCATAAGCATCTCATACATAGCACAGAAATTGTACAATTTTATTTTGATTTAAGATGCAAACTTTGTATTTTGAAACAGATACAAAGTCCTAGGCACCACAATTCCTTCCAAATTAGATACTTAGACTAAAAAATTATCGAACCTGGGACCCATAGATAAGCAAGCTTCTAACTGGAGACATCCATCTGGCTTACCTGTTTTTAACTTCAAAACTACGCATTGGAAGATGGTAATTGGATATTATGGCCGCTTGAGGGGGCCTCCAAGTCCAGTTTTTCCTGCATCGGAGCAATAGCGAAAATGACATTGGCAAAATTAGATTAATGGTTATGACACGAACAATTGCATCCTTGTGCAAGAGTGAAAATGACATTAATGATTAGCCTCTTACATCAAAGAAGAAAAATGGAAGAAAGTAACAGAGCTTCACTAAAATAATACAAACTATTATACAACTCAGAGCTACTGCCAAAATCATCATGGAAAAATTCAAAGATTTTCCAAGCCAAAAGAACATTAAAATGTAACAGATCACAGTAATCCTAAGGTCCACAGATATAATCTCAAAACCCCTACTGTAACCACACAGACCAAAAACAGTAAACAAGCTTAAACTCAATACAGAAAGCAAAAGCATTTAGAGTATCTTAATCATCAAAGAAAATACTAGAATATTGAGTTGCAATGCCTCCAACAGAAAAAAAAAAAAAAAGCAAAAATTTCAGCAAGTAAAAAGCTTTTCCCCGCTTGGAATGTCGTGGAATGTCCAGCTCGCGGTCCAATAGTTTATTAAAATCAATTTAAACCTAAGTGTTGAGCAACAATTGCCAACGAAAAGGAGATTAGTAGCTACTATGTCCACACACCAGTTGCGTAGCAAATATTCTAAAACTCAAAGGAGAATGCAACTTCGTGTTTATTGTACAGATTCCAACTTTCATCACATCTCGAGTTTATTGTACTAATCTCTTGTTCAATTGGTCTTGCACTACAATCAGAGATTTCCCATGTGATGCAAACAGTCTCATAACCCCAATCACAACACAAGGTCAAAACCGCTAAAAAATCACAAACGCAATTAAAAGAATCCAAAACTCAACACTTGTCAAACAGCTATCAGCGATTAAAAAAAAAAAAAAACACCAAATCACCAGACGCAAGAAGCACGCCCATAGTTATTGAGGTACAAGTTGCACGCATTCAACTGAGCCATTTTCTCTTCAGGCAGCAAGTTTCAGAAACCCTCAGCTGTCGGCGCGCCCCCCTGCAGAACCTTTGTGAAAGGAAAGACATTTGCAAAAATGACATCATTTGAAGCCGTTTAAGAAAAATAACCATTAAAAACCAAAAACAATTTAAATTTCACCAAAATTTTTAATTTAAAGATCATATTAACCAAATTCTTAATTGAAAGAACATATTTTCCTCAAAGAGCACATTTAAACACGGGTGGTTTCACTCTTCCCAGGCCTCACCTGGTTAAATTCCGATCTCCAACATCCAGGAAACAACTAAATAAAGTAAGATAAATACCAGCTGACAGACGGGTGGTGTGTTAGGTGGCACGACGTGGAAACTACTGTGACAAGTTGGTTCCGATAGCCATGTGGGCGAGTTGCGTTTAGGTCGGCGGCCAGTTTGCTTGAGGAGTACACTGAGTTGTGTGGGAGTGTAAGAAAGCAAGGATTCTTTTCCTGAAGCTAATATTCTCTTATACAACCGATTTTGAGTTATAGGGCTATGTTCGGCTTAGACCCGAGCCCCTCGGGTCTTATTCGGAGATCCGTTCACAATTCGACTGTTTACATGTTTCGGAAAAAGAATGGTCATTTCCGCAAAGCTAATGGTACATTGACTTCATCAAAGACGACGGCTGAGAGAATGAGAAAACTTCTGCTAAGAATTAAAGGGCAAGACTTTAAGATGATAGAAATGTTTCTAATTAAATAAATTGTCATAAGTTAATGGCACAAGTTTCAAATTTGATATTGCTATGCTTCTGCTTCTGTTTTGTAGATATCAGTTATATCTCTACAAGTCCTTAAAAGCGTGCATCTAAAACTCAATTTGTGAATTAGCAATTCAATGCATTTTCCACTTCTTCTTCACCTCTTCCTTCACATATTCTCCTATCAAAATTCTTCTTCTTGGGTTTTACTATATTCTTCTTCTTCTCCCTGTTCTTGTCTTGCTAATGCATGAAACTTTCCGTTAAGGTGGTTCACGCAGTTCCAAGCCCGAATTCCTCGGTTTCCTTCGAGTTGCCTCCATGGAAAAATGGATATCAAGGGATTGGGAAACCTTTTCTACCAGCATATGTTACAGGAGCGGTGAGATTAATTGGAAGGCGACCAGAGACGCAGCTTTAGGTAGGGAAAGCCGGTATCTTGCTTTTCACTTTAGATGGTCTCTCCAATCTACTGATCCTGCTGGTTCTTACAATTCAATATGACGAATTTCTGCTTGGAAGCGCAAATGTTGAAACAGAAACAGCACTAAAGAAGTGGAAGAGGTCTGATTACTGAATGAATAACGATAAACTGGAAAGACCTTGTGGCCGGACAGGGCAATCATAGCCATATAACAAAATTCTTAAATACTTACTCCACGAACAACTACCTTAAAACGCAATAAAATTCAGTTTTTTTTTTCTTTTTTTGTGAAACACTTTAAATCAGCACCTAAATAACCCCAAAGCTCAATTTAAATCATTCTTTTCCAATAGGTTAACGTGAAAATTGATCTGCAGAAACATGTTTCCATGAATAAAATATTCCATACACTAAATGGAAAAACGTCAACGCCTATGATAATATTTACAGCAATCTCAAAATAATTTGTCAGCAAAATCGAAAATAAAATTATTCAAGGAAGTTGAATAGCAGAAAAGTCTATAGAAAACAAACACCCCGTATAGATTAAAAACTACAGTTCGTTCTTGCAATGGAACACCAGTGATACATCGATGGCATTAACAAATTAAATAACTAATTAACACAATGTCTGGAAATTCTTCAAACTATTCAAGCCCAAACGCAAGCTTCTGTCAACTGTCGTAGCTCTTGCTGCTCTGGTTCGATAATGCGGAATACCCCGGTGCACAAAGAGGGTAACCTGCCCCTTGGACTTCACGAAAGAAAAAAGTACTTAAAAAAATAAATTGATGCAATTTTAGTTCGAGTCAATCATGGGAAAAAATTTTATTCCCACAACTAGGATGGTAGGATTTGCTTATCTATAACGAGGAACACTAGGATTGGGTGTTGGGCTCAAATTTTTTTTTTAAAAGGTTTAGAATTTGAGGTTTAAGATTTAAGAGTTTAGAGTTTTAGGATTTAAAGATTTATTGTTAAGAGTTTGAGGATCTAGAGTTTTAAGATTTAGAAGTTTAGGATTTTAGAATTTAGAGTTTTAAAATTTTGAATTTGAGGTTTTGAAGTTTAGAGTTTGGATTTTGAAGTTTGGTAGGGTTTTAGGGTTTTTAAGATTGAGGATTTAGAGGATAGGGTCTAGAGTTTAGGATTTATAGATTAAAAATCTAAGATTTAGAGTTTAGAGTTTAGATTTTAAGACTTTTCATCTCTTTCTACCTCTACTTGCAACGGCTTTAGTTTCTTTTCCTAAAATATACCTAATAATACAAGGGTTAAGCAAAAAAATTTATTAAATGTTAAGTTTAAGATAAAATGTTCTGTTGCATCAAACAAAACATCAGTAAACATGTTGAAATTACAAGTTTTAATAAACCGAACAAATCTTATAATGTAAAGCATATAATAGCCTAACTCCACAACCACTTCCAAATAAACAAAACAGAATTTCCACAACTATTTAAATCATTACGACAGAATTGAACAGACCCAAGCAACATACAGTCGCAGCATATATCTACACAATACAAGTAAGAGCAAGCAACTAAACACCCATCAAAGAATTGAAATTTTGCACCTAGACTTTGCAACTTTTCCTTTTGTTGTTCGCGGTCCACTCTTTCTTTCCTTTTCGGCTTCTCGTTTGGTTTTTCCAATTGTCTGATTATCAATTTCTCCTCCCATTTTGCTTCCTTCTCAGCCCCGCAACAAGAGCTTAAAACGGCACAGGATGAAAAGAAAATTAAATAAAAAAAACTGATAGAGAGACTGCAACTGCGTACATGTCTGCGCTGTTTTTCTGCAACATTCCGTCCATTAACATGCGTATATTTACCTCGCCTAGCACTTTGCTAAGCTTTTGATTGGTGCCTTTCCTCTAGGAAACAAGGTCACCCGTAAAAGGAATAATGCAAGGCAGATTATCATGGTGCGTAAATTATTGGATTGAATATTCTCAAAATTGTCACTGTTACGGGACAAGAATGTGATACGACGCTAAAACATTCTCAAGACAATGATATAAAAAAGAATGCAAATAGGAAAACAGAAGAGGTGGGTAATATTCATACTTGATGACCCTCTTTGGCAAGAAGTCTTGACAAAAATACACCAATGAATCGAGTTCCTCCCCATTATAAGAATGTTCTTCCGACCAGAAGCTGCAACTTGCAGTCCTCCTTTCGGCTGCCACACCTTTCTTTTATACTGCAACGTGCACATCTCAACAGTTTCATTACCAATTACCAAAGTTAACAATAAATCGGTTTCGGTTTTGGTTATTCGTGAATAGAAATCTATCCTATTTTGCAGGTATTTTATTTTTTATTCTATTCAATTTCAATTTTAATTTTAAAATAGGATATTATATTTATTAATTATCTTAATTTTATAAATTTTAATTTTAAATTTTTTTTAAAAAATTTAAATTAAT
>CP135554.1:0-17975 GCA_032402905.1 Khaya senegalensis | reverse complement strand
GGCTGCGGACAAGATATTAATATACTCTGAAAGGTTAAATCTTTAAAGGGCTGGAGAAAGATAGAAAAAGCTAATTCATGGAAGGCTTATTCACTGTTAGGTTCTTAGGTTTGTTTGCGGCACATAATTCACAGGAAATTAGTGATGTTATTTTGGGTTCTTTGCAAATGTTGTGATTTCCTGGAGATCTGATATTTATTTGGATTACTCGTGAACCATATGTGAGCATACTATTAGGTGATTGCTTAAGTTTGAAAAATTATTTGGCAATTAAAATACTGTGTACACGATGAATGTCTTGTGCATGTTCTTGATTTCCAACATCTGGATTAGTAACGCATGATTTTATCTCATTGAGAGCTAGTGTTAATTTGTATCAGTGAACCTATTAATATTTAACAGAAGATTTATTTGCCATATGATTTCTCTCGACTGCCAGAGTTGTAGAATTTGCAGCTGGTTGATTGTGTAAACTGACAACAATGAATTTTCTTTGCAGCTAAAGGATCATGGTAGGATTTAAAAATAGGTATATGGTTGTGGAGGTTTTTTTGGATCCAAACAAGGAGCTTTCCGTGGAGGATCCCATTATACTTACCCAATTTAATGTGTCGAAAGCAATCAAGGACAGCATAACTGTAAACTTTGGCGAGTGTGGTCTAGCTTCTTCACTTGGATCTTTCCAAGGTACATAACATGTTGCCAGTCATTTTTTGTTTTGCAGAATTTTTATTTTAAATTTTAACCCATTGTCCTGTATTTATTATATTTAAACATGTGGTCTGTGTGTAGTTAAGTATGTGAATCCCATCACAAGGCTGTGTATTGTCAGAGCCTCTAGGGAGGACTACCAGAAGGTTTGGTCTGCAATTACCATGGTTAGAACTATTGGGAATTGCCCGGTTTTATTCAACTTACTGGATCTTAGTGGTAAGTTCAAGCAACTTTAAATAGAATATTCTCATGGCAAATTTGAGAAGAAAAAAGAATGACAAGGAGCTAGGCTACTTGTTGGAATATCTGCCACCATTTTTCAGTATGATTTAGTTTTATGAAAAGTAACTTAGTAAGTGAATCATCAGCATTTTTCTATAACTCTGAACATGAGAAATTAGTAGTCTTTTGTATACTATAAGTTACTGCAAAACATATGCAGTTTTGTCCGTAATGTGTTCCTCCATCTTTCATGTAAATTATGAGTTGTGCTGTTCAATTCAAAAGAGATTTGTTTATCACCACAAGTTTCTGTATTTGAGTAGCATTCTTGAAAGATTTATGTAAATTGGCTATGAAAAAGATTCAGTAGTGAGGATCCTATGTAGTCCTACATCAACATTTTTGTAGTGGAATTCCACAATGATTTTCCCCTGGTTGGGGTGGGTTGAGTAACTTTCATCTTTGACATTGTACTGTGGATTTTCTCAACTGAATTTCATTAGTTGTAGCTACTACTGTAATACATATAATTAATATATATTACTGTAAGGACTTAAATAACCCTTCATCTTATTTATTATGTTTTTTCAATAAAGCAGCTACATCTTTTTGTTTCTTAGGGAGTATTAGGGCCTGTAAGATTGCTGCCTTCAAGTGTGATGAGTTGAAATTCGAGCATTATAAGCTTGTGGCCGGAGCACATCTCTCAGCCGATGTTACTCAACACATGCAAAACTGTCTCGAGAAGATAAAAATTTTGGAACATTGAGAATACTTTCTTTTTGTAGTGGTTAAGTGCTCACTTGTATCCTATATCATATTTTCTTAACTAACTGCTTGCTTCATTAATTTTATTGATATTCTTCTTCCCAAGTTTCGGTTCTTTCTCGTCGCTTTTTTCATTTTCATGCAATACCTTATAACAATATTTTGCTTTTAACTGGTCATTACTGTTATTTTGGCTGGAGAATGTAACTCTCTTTTGAGGTAATCTATGAAGTTCGTAAAGCAGGTTGAGTACTTGATTTTGTTGTTCTCTTCTTGGAGATGAGCATTTTGTAAAAATATCAGCATTATTTCTGGCAGAGTTTTCAGTTACAAGAAATGTGAATTATCAACCATAGGAACTGAGCTATTCTTCATAAATGTAGATTTGAGCTTCATTATGGGATGCGTGGATCTCTCTGAGCTTTCATGATAATACATTCAAGATGTATCTGAAAAGGTTACCCTAATGACTGATGATTTAGTTGTTAATGAATATTGATGCACAAGTTCACAACATCATTGAACTTAGTAGATTGGAAATTTTGAAGGTGGAGTTTTATTGACTTTATTTCGTAAGTTGCCCCATTTGCTATGATGATTTGAAACTTTAACTTTCTACAATGCTATGGTAATTACATTTGCAGTAGGTTGTTATATTGTGTATATGGTAATTACATTTGCAGTAGGTTGTTATGATGTGTACCTTTACAGCAGTACTTGTAATTGCAACCACAGGCATCCTATTTAGTTTCAGGCCACCAGTACGTTTGTGTATCTTTATTGCGGTTGTTATTTTATTTCCAATGAAGTTCATCTCATTGTGTCATGCACAACAGGGCCATCATTAAAAATGAGAAAGGGAGAAAGCGTGCAATTTTTTTTAAATAATTTAGTAAGAAAAATCCATGCGCAATGCAATGCAAGATGCAAACCTCTGCATTAATAAATAACTGATTTCAAAAGGTGGGATTTGTCAAGCAAGCACCTATTTTCACATTACAGTACAGTCAAGGATTAGGAAAGAAGTTGCTAAGAAAATAATCAGGGGCTTCATAGAATGAGAATTGCGCACCCGTGTGTTTGTTTCTGATGTAAGATAGGATTGAAAGAACGAATTGTTGCTTGGAATTTTACAGTTAGGACTGAACAAATTGGAAACACATTTGTTAATTGTGGATAGGTTTGCTTAACTAATTTTTTTTGTGAAAGAAATATCATTTCCTTCCATTAACCACTTAAATTTGGTAATGAATCGATAAAGAAGCTAGCATTCAACGGAGCCAAGGTGGTATGCCACAAGTCTTGCATGAGTATGATTAAGTAGATAGTTACTTGCTAAACTCGATCTTAAAATTTAATAACTAAATGTAATTAGTGAACTGATAAATAAAATTATAAATATAAAACTAAATGAATAAATATAAAAATTGATGTTTTAATTAGTCAATTAATAAACGCGATTATTATCATTTATCATGTGATGTGAGTTGGAGGAGTGCAGTGTGGGCGTGCTAATTGATTACTATTCCATGAATCTTCATAAACGCCCGTTTAAGTCCAAATCTTTTCGCCTTCCTCTTCACAAGCTATGCGTGAATGAAACCCTTTCCTCATTTTGCTTTCTCAGTCTCCAAATTTAGTGAACATCGTTGAATTTGACTCTCTCTCTCTCTCTCTAGATTGAACTCCTTCGTATTGGGCTGATATATAGATCTATATCTTGCAATTTAAGTAAAGAAATCATTGTCGATCCATGGGGTTACAACTTCTTGATTATGTATTGGTTCCATCTGGATTGCTGCTAATGATGGCATATCATGTAATAAATTAAAATAAAGAGAATGAAAGTTTGAAATGAAGAATACTGAGAGTGGAAGAGAGAAAGAAATATTTTTTTTCTATATTTTCTCTGTTTTGTTTCTCTCATTTTTACAAAACTTATATAAAACAAAAATAAAAATGAAAAATAAAGTGACAACCAATTTTGTGCTACATTTATGATAGTAAAGAAAAGAAAATATAACAAACTGTACAGCTCAACACTAGGGATAAAACAAAAAATAAAAGAGTGATAAAAAAATTGCTCCAGCATATCAGCCTTTCTCTGCATCTGATGGATGACTTATAGTAAAGCTTTTAGGAGATAACTCGCTTGTGATTTTAGCAGCCTGCAATACCCCCTCGCAAGATGGAGAATAAAGGTTGACTATTCCTATCTTGAGCAAATGAGATTGAAGAAGAGATGATGACAGAGCTTTAGTAAGAAGATTAGCTCGTTGGAGATGAGTAGGAACATAGGTTGTAGATATAGATCTTTCAAAAATTTTATCTTTAATAAGATGACAGTCTAGTTCAATGTGTTTAGTATGCTCATGGAAGACAGGATTTGTTGCAATATGAAGAGTAGCCTGGTTATCATAGTAGAGTGTAGCTGCTTGAGAATGAGTCACTTGAAAGTCAGTAAGAATAGAATGAATCCAAGTGAGTTCACAACACGTGGAAGCCATTGCCCTGTATTTGGCTTCAGTTGAGGAACGGGACACAATGGTTTGCTTTTTAGACTTTCAAGAGATTAAAGAGCTCCCTAAAAACACACAATATCCAGTAATTGACTTACGAGTATTAGGACAAGATGCCCAATCTGAATCATAATAAGCCACCAGCTATAAATCAGAAGATGCATACAATAATATGCCTTGACTAGGTGCAACCTTGATGTATTTTAGGACCTTATAAGCAGTAGCCAAATGAACTGAGGTGGGCTTATCCATAAATTGGCTAAGAGCTTGAATTGAGTAACTGATGTTTGGACGAGTAAGAGTAAGATACAGCAACCTACCAATTAGTCTTCAATAGATAGAGAGATCAACTAAAGAAACTCCATTATCCTTGTTGAATTTCATGTTTTGTTCCATTGGAATTTTAATAGGTTTTGAACCTAAGACACCAGAATCTACAAGTATGTCAAGTGCATATTCGCGTTGGCAAATATGAATTCCCTTTGCAGATCGAGTTATTTCAATCCTAAGAAAATATCTCAAGGTTCTCAAATCTTTGATTTGAAATTTGGCATGCAAGCAATCATTGATAGTAGTGATACAATCCATTGAATTACTAGCCACTAAACTATCTTCAACATAAACAAGTAAAGTTGTGAAATAGGTACCTTTGACCATGGTAAAAAGACTATAATTAGCCTTTAATTGAATAAAACCAAAGTCCAGCAAGCACCAAGTACGTTTGACATACCATTGTTGAGAAGCTTGCTTTAAAACATATAAACTTTTAATAAGCTTGCAAACTTGTTGAGGACCTCTTTTAGTGTAACTAGGTGGTTTATGCATGTATATTTTTTCTTTTAAATCACCATGAAGAAAAGCATTATTTACATCAAATTGATGTAAATACCAATCTTAAATAGCAGCAACAGATAACATGCATCTCACTATGACCATCTTGGCTACCGGTGAAAATATTTCATGATAATCAATTCCCTCTTATTGAGTATATCCCTTTGTGACAAGCCTAACTTTCAATCTTTCTAAACTCCTATATGATTTTCTTTTAATTTTGTAAATATATTTGCAATTAATAGCTGATTTATCAGGAGGAAGATCAGTAAGAACCCAAGTGTTGTTTTCTTCCAATGCCAACAACTTAGCTTCCAAAGCCTTACACCAACCATGATCTTTAACAGCTTGTGAATATGAAGTTGGTTTTAAATCAACAGATATGCTAGAAAAGAAAGTTTGTGCAGTAGGTGAAAAGAAATGGTAAGAGAGATAATCATGCAAAGGAAACAAATAATTTGTAGGAGAAGGAGATACTTGAACCAATTGGGATCTTGAAACGAAGGCAGCTTGCTCACAATCAAAATCTTGTAGATATTTAGGTGTTGTTCTAATCCTAGATGATCTTCGAAGAGGTGGTTGGGATAAAGATAAAGACCTATTACTGTTGGATGAGTCAGGTTCTGTTTCAATGATAGGATATGAAGGGTTAGTACGCATGGGTTTGGATGATAAAGGTAAAATGTTACTCGTAGTTTCTAGAATAAAAGGTGAAGTAGTCACTGGTTCTGATGAAGATGGAACAACAATTGAATTTTGCTGGTCAGTTTTAACTGGTTCAATAGAAGAAAAAGACTAGAAAGGGAAGATATTTTCATGAAAAACATCTCTAGAAACAAAGGTAGTATGAGTTTCAATATCTAATAGCTTGTAACCCTTGACCCCGAAAGGATAACCTAGAAAAATGCACTTCTTCCCCCTTGGATCAAATTTCTTTCTACTACGCGACAGAGTTGATGCAAAACAAAGACAACCAAAAACCTTAAGATGTGAATAATTTGGCTTAAGACTAAAAAGTATTTCATAAGGAGTTCGACCCTTTAGTAAGGGAGTTTGTGTTCTATTTACCAAATGCACAGCAGTCAAAATACAATCATTCCAAAATGACAAAGGAAGACCAAATTGAAACAACAGAGCACGAGATATATTCAAAAGATGTTGGTCTTTTCTTTCAACAATACCATTTTGTTGAGGTGTTTCAACACAAGACTTTTGATGAATAATGCCTTTTTGATTGAAAAAATCAATCATTTTGAATTCAATGCCATTATCAATACGAAGAATTTTAACCTTAGTGCCAAACTGAATTTCCACCATATTACAAAAGGATTCAATGCATTTTCTTGTTTCTGACTTAGTTTGAAGTAAATATACCAAAGTACTCCTTAAAAAATCATTAATTATAGTCAAAAAATATCTTGAACTATCATAAGCAATAGCAGAACAAGGTCCCCAGATATCACATTGAATTAATTCAAAAATAACAGAAGATTTATGAGAACTAGTTGGAAAAGAAAGTTTGTGTTGTTTAGCAAGAGGATAAATGTAGTTGGGAACATTTGTACTTGAGATGACACTATCCTTTACAGCAGAATCTTTGATTAAACTATGTTTAGAATCAGAAATATGTTTAAGTCGACAATGCCAAAGATTGCTAACATTAATATCATTCTTTACTGTCATGGAAATAGAAGGGAAATAAAATGACAATTGAGACAAAATATCAACTAAAGCACTTGGGAAAACAACAGTAGGCAAGAGCTGATATAGGCTGCACTTCATTTTATCCATCCTAATCGTGGTCCAAGTGGAAAGGTCTTATATAAAACAAGCATTAGACAGAAAAATCAAACAATGAGTTAGATTTTCAATAAGCCTTTTAGCAAAGATGAGATTAAAGGAAAATGAAGGTACATATATGACATACGTAAGAGTAATATTGTTAGCTAATTTAACAATACCTAAGTGATTGGCTGGCACACAAGTGCCATTAGATAATTTAACTGTGTATAACACGTCTGTAACATCAGAAGTAAAGAATGAGGGACTATAAATCATATGATATGTAGCTCCTAAATCGATTATCCAAGGAGTAGAATTTGAATAAAAAAATTTGGACATAAAAGAGGTGTAACAAAGAGAGCTTATACCAGAAACTTTAGAAGTATTTGGTGGTAATGAATCAGCTTTGAAGACAGTTTGTACTTTATTGACTGAAGAAAGGGACTTGATAAGATCCTTGCGTTGGAGTAGGTTTAAAATCTATTGATATTGTTCCTTGGTGAAGCTTACATTATTGTTAGCTGCCATTTCTTGAGAAGGCTCACTAATTAAGGTGGTTTGATTTGCATAAGAATTTACCCCTTTAACTTTGTATAGTTTATGTCCTGGTGGAAATCCATGGAGTTTATAACATTTCTCAACAACGTGGCTTGTGATGTTACAATGAATGCATACGGGTGCTTGAGCATTACCAGCCTTGAAGCAATTTTTAAGAGAGTGCCCTTGAACCCAACAATGCATACAATAAGGTATCTTCCTTTTCTAGTTTGCAAACCCTTTTAGTATTGTTTTTGAAAGAAGGATGAAAAGTTTTGGTAGCCAAAGCCATAGAGTCAGGGGATGGAGTGGAATTAACGAGTTGATGATTTTGTTCTTGTTGTTGAACAAGAGAGAAAACATTGTTAACGATGGGAAGTGGTTCAATAAACATTATATGGTCCCTGGTATTAGCATATTGGTCATTCAAACCAATAAGAAATTGTATCACACGATCTCTCTGGCATCTTTCATTTATAATCCTCAATTGAACATAAGTACAAATAAGAATGAAATCATAAATAGCTATTTCATCCCAAGAGTTTTAAGATGGCCAAAATAGGTACTCATAGAATCTCGATCTTGTCGCAGGCTTGCTAAACTTCTCTTGAACTAGAAAATTCGAGGACCATTTTGTTGTGTAAAACGATCCTTCAATTCTGTCCACATTGTCTGTGCATCATCTACAAAAGTTATACTGGATCTAATATCTGCACTAATGAAGTTTTGAATCCAGGACACTACCAGATCATTGCATCTTTCCCACACATCAAATAAAGGGTTTTCTTCGTTAGTAGGTTTGGAAATGCTTCCATTGATGAAACCCAATTTGTTCTTCGCTCAAAGTGCTCGACACATTGCCCGAGACTAAGTAGCATAATTATCAATGGTGAGAAGATCCGTTACACGAACAAGAGTTGTATTATCCCCATTCTCAACTCTATAAGGATTGTTTGGGCCGGTAAATTTTAGGTAATGGAAAATTTATCTTGAGGTGGTAGGATTTAAAGTTCCAGGAGTCTCCTTTCATATCCGAACAAAAGAAAGAAGCTCAATTAACAAAACTGACCTTGCTCTGATACCATGTAAGAAATTAAAATAAAGAGAATGAAAGTTTGAAATGAAGAATACTGAGAATGGAAGAGAGAAAGAAATATTTTTTTCTGTATTTTTTCTGTTCTGTTCCTCTCATTTTTACAAAGCTTATATAAAATAAAAATAAAAATGAAAAATGAAGTGACAACCAATTTTGTGCTACATTTCTGATAGTAAAGAAAAGAAAATGTAACAAACTGCACAGTTCAACATTAAGGACAAAACAAAAAATAAAAGAGTGAAAAAAAAATTGCTCCAGCATATTAGCCTTTCTTTGCATCTGATGGATGACTTACAGTAGAACTTTTAAAAGATAACTCGCTTGTGATTTCAACAGCCTGTAATATAGCACATGTGGCTTATCCATTGAATTCTAAAACATCCCACCAAAACTATAATCGGCATCAACGCCATCAATCGCCGTTTCTGGGTTTGTGCTATGATGGAGGTTTACTTGTTTCTTTCATCTCTTTCTCCTATTTTATCGTATCTAATCATGAAAATTGCTTTGCCAAGCCATGTAGGGCTTATCCAAGAGTGGAGTTCTAGCTGTACAGACTTTACGAAACAATATAATGGCGTCGACATTATTGGCATCAATTACGATCATGCTAAGTTTCCTTCAGTTTTGATGACTAATAGCAGTGGAGAACGAGCAGTGTGGTTTGTATTTGGGGACGAAAATGATTTCTTCTACACGATAAAGTTTTTCTTGATATTGGTATGTTTCTTGGTGGCATTCTTGCTCAATGTCCAGTCTATTAGATATTGAAGCCATGCGAGCATTTTAATCAATGTACCTTTTAAGAAGATGTCACAAAATGCTCATCATCTCCAAATTACAGTTGAGTACATGGCTAGGACTGTTAATAAAGGAAGCTATTTTTGGTCTTTTGGACTTTGTGCATTCTACTTCTCTTTCCCACTCTTCTTGTGGATCTGTGGGCCCATACCCATGTTCTTGTGTTGTGTTAGCTTAGTATTCGTTCTTAATTTTCTATATGTCTCCTACACCTTCGAATTTGGATGGGCTATTGGGATTTCTGAGGATGATGACCGCAAGGATGAGGAATAAGGGAGGTTAAATTGAACTATATATTCATGTTTGCTTTTTATTACTCTAGCATAATGTAGCATATGGTATATAGCTATCTTAATTAGCTTAAGGAAGTTAATACTTGATATATAATAGAGTAGAAGAGCAATTGGCATTCAATCTCAGTTGAATTGAATTGCACTTGACTAATAGTATGGCTTTTTCTGTTTATTTTCTTGTCTAAATAAGCTGCGCAACTTAATAAAAGTACCATTTGGCATGAATGGATAGTTGTTTAGTGTCGTTATTACTCTTTGTGCTTAGAAATTCAGCATTACTTAGGTTCCCAGCCATTTGTGTTTTTAATTTGTTAAATAATCAAAACATAACTCAAATTATGACTGAGAACTCGCATATGACAACCATACACCAAAAATATTCCACTATAACGACAAAGCACACCTTTTTGATCAATAAATGAGCACAGTAGTGCATAAAGTAAAATTAAAACTCATCCTGCCCACCCACTTAACTCTTTAACCTGTGCCTCTCTTTGTGACCTTGTGTATCATTTCACTTTAGCACAATGACAACTATAAAGCATGAATCCTTGCCAATTTGCATTTGATTTTATGTATGAAAACTTCATGGTTAAAATGCGTGAATGTACTTGTATTAGTTTGGTTTAATGTCATGGCTCAACAAAATAACAGAAACATCTTTTGGTGTTTTGATTAAACTATTATAATTGCCTGTCACTTTCAAGGGCAAGATAAGTAAATTTGACTCAATAGATAAGCAAAATTTTTCATTGCTGAGGTGTTATTTTACAAAGGTTTCATTCAAATGAAACTACAATAAGCTTGGTAAAAAAACACCTTATAACTCTAAAACTATCAAAGCATGTTTAAGATCCCAGTACTCAACACCAACACCAAACTTTTGGCATATAAGTGGGGAAACTCATTGTAGATGATTGTTTGCAAGCTAAAGCTGTAATGTGACATATATATCTGTGGTTCCTATATGCAAATATACACTTCACTGTCCATACGATATCTAAGTACTTGGATACCAGATGAGGCTAGAAGAATCATTGCTGAAGGGACATTGGAAAATCCAATTTAAAAGGTACAGTTGGCTAAATAGTCTTTTAGTCATGAACTACTGTGTTTGGCAACTTCACCTATTTTAGTATGCCCAACCATCAGAAAAGAAAGAAAATAAATGCATAGAGATAAACCCCACGAACAACTAAACTATCCATTTTGGGAGCTACAAGGACTAACAGATAAGATGAATACAAGGATGAGGGTTTATGATTTAGTGTTTAGGGTTTAAAATTTAGAGTTTAGAGTTCAAGGTTTAGGATTTAGAGTTTAGAATTTTGGATTTTGAGATTTAGGGTTTGGGATTTGAGACTTAGGGTTTAAGGTTTAAGGTTTAGGGTTAAGGGATGTGGGTTTAGAGTTTAAGGTTTTGAATTTTAGGGCTTAGGGTTTAGAATTTAAGATTTAAGAGCTCAGTGATTTAGGGTTTGGGATTTTTAGGGTTTAGAGTTAAGGGTTTGGGGTGTTTATGGTTTAGGGTGGAGATTTGGAGTTATGAGTTGAGGGTTGAAGGTTGAAAGTTTAGAGTTTAGGATTGAGGGTTTAGGGTTTGGGGTTTGGGATTTAGGATTTTTTTTTTTTAAAATAGAAACATTAAAATGCCTCACTTATGGCGGAGGAATACCGTAGTTACAAAAGAAAGCAAAAGCATGGCCGATGGGTAAATGTCACAATCCTTTGATGTATATGTAAAAACAATGAACAAAGATGAAGCATAGGGCATGACTTAGCGAAAGCAAGCCTAGAAATGCTTTTTGATTCTTACATTAGGAACTCCATCGAGATCCAATCAATATTGCCCTCTTGCATGTCTTGGTAGTTCAGCACTACTAGTATAGCTTTTATTCTCTTTGGAGGTGGCAGCCTCTTTGGCAAAAACATTTGCGCATGCATTGGCTTCCCTAAAAACATGTCGAAAAGAGCGAGATTGGCACACTAAATTGTGAACAAACTTCCATTGCTTTCAGATATTCCATATGTCACACTTATCTTGGGCTAACATGTCTACCAAAACTTTAAAGTCAGATTTAATGAGAACATGCGAGAGATTCACACCCAAATCAAGACAAAGCATGAGACTATCTTGTACTACTCTAAACTCTGCAACCATGTTGGAAGACCAACCATAGTAATGAGAGAAAGCCCACACAAGGAGACCCTGATCATCGCAAAGAATCCCCCCGCCACCACTGAAACCTGGATTGTCACTTGCTGCTCTATCCACATTTAGTGTGAAGTACCCTAGAGGAGGTTTTAACCATTTAACCACAAGTGAGGAGAAAGACCGAATGGAAGAGACCTTGAATCTCAAGTTCTCGAGCGAAAGTTTATCCCTAAAAGAACCGCATGGAACAACCTCAAAATGGGCTTTCAAATAGCCCACCCAACCGCAAACTTTGGCGAGGATTGCAGTTACGCCCTTTGTATTGTCTTCGAATTTTCGAGCGGATCGTAGCTTCCAAATTTCCTATAGCATACAACCAAAAATAGTATAGCGAATACGACGAACCTGGAATGACAAGTTCGAACCACCAAAAGTGAAAGAAAGCCATCCATAAAAGGGTTTGTCACCTTGGCTACCAAGATCAAAAATTTGAAGGAACCAATTCCAACAACCTACAGCCCAATCCCCTTCAAAGAACAAATGTATAATAGATTCCTAGTGCCCGTGAACACAAAAAACACACTTAGAGGGAACGGAGATACACATCCCACATATCAAATCATCCGTAGGTAATCTTCCCCAGAATAACCACCAAAGAAAGAAAGATACCTTGGTTGGAATAAGGGAATCCTAAATATGTCTACCCCACGTTACCACTGGGCATTTTTTACGAATGCTCTTCCAGGCAGAATGAGTTGAGAAGGTGCCATTTGAAGTTTCACTCCAGCACATGGAATCTGCTGAGTTATCAAGGACGATATTAGAACACTTAATCGCATGAACCAACTCATCCGAGAGGCCAAGTTGGAAAAGCATTCCTGGACAGCCCAAGACATCTCTGACTGAAAGGGAATGGTCTCTAACAGAAACACCTGAAATGTCAGCTAGCGGACCAAACGAAAGCCAAGCATCAAACCAAAAGCATATTGCACCTTGGCCGATTACCCAACACACATATTTCTTAGCCAAAAGCCAAGCCTTCTGAAGATTTTTCCATTTGGCATTACCCTTGATATCCGCAATATAATCAGCCATGATACCATATTTTACATGCATGAACACTGCCCATAAAGATGATGTGTTTGTAATCTCCAAGCAATTTTCATTCGTAGCACTTGCATAACATCCAACAAATCCCGAATGCCAAGACCCCCCCCCCTTCCACCAGGCGAATAATTTTATCCCAGCCAACCCAATGTCGTTTCGCAGAAGAACCATCATGCCAGAGAAAGTTTGATAACACACTTTGAATTTTATGAAAAACACCTTTAGGAATATCAAAAATGGCAAGGGTATGAACAGGAATACTAGTAAGCACATGTTTGATTAAAATTAACTTACCACCCCGGGGAAAGGAGTTTAGCTTGCCACCCCGCCACTTTACTTCGAATTTTATTCACTAGTTGATCAAAGTAACATTGTTTGGACAAACCCTTGAAAATTTTACAGCCAAGATAATTGAACGGAAACGAGCCACTAGAAAACCCAGTAATGCTCTGAATAAGACTCCCCCGCCAGGTGGAACATTTCGGAGATATAAAAAATGAGCTCTTGCTTTTATTGATACATTGTCCCGAAGCACATTGATAATTATCCAAGAAAGAAAGCAAGTTTACTATAGAATGTTTCCGCCCATTTAGAAAAATCAACATGTCATCAGCAAAAAGCAAATGAGAAATAGTGGGGCAACGATTGAGCACCTTAAACGGAAGGACTTGACTAGACTCCACCAACCACAAAATACCCCTGCTAAGCACCTCTTCTGCTAGAATAAATAGGGCAGGAGAAAGAGGGCACCCTTGCCTCAACCCTCTATGACCAATAAAAAAGGAACTTAAAGACCCATTAATTAAAATTGAGAATGGGTTATCTACCACACATGATCAAATTAAACCAAGCCAACGTTTTGAAAAACCAAATTTTTTCAGCACTCGAAATAAGAAATCCCAATCAAGACGATCATAAGCTTTTGGCATATCCAAATTAAGGATAATGTTGCCACCTTTATCCCCCATATCCATACATTGAACAATTTCTTGTGTTAGTGCAATATTCTCGTAAATGAGATGACCACCCACAAATGTACCTTGTTCCGGTGAGATAAGTTTGGGAAGAATGGTGCCCAAGCGATTCGCTAAAATTTTGGGTTTAGGGGTTAGGGTTTAAGGTGTAGGGTCTAGGGTTGAGGGTTTAGGGTTGAGAGTTGAGGGTTTAGGGTTGAGGGTTTAGGGTTTGGTGTTTTTTTTAGGGTTTAGGGTTTAGAGAATGCCCCGCAACAAGCCTAAAGTTGTTCCATCGGTACCATGCACAGTATGCGGCACCAAGCACTTCCCAAAGGTTCGCCAACCTTCCACAAGATCGTCCCGCGATTTTCGTCCACTACTGCCGCAAAGCATTTTGGTGCCGAAAAATGCCCCGCGACTAGCCTAAAGTTGTGCCATCGGGACATTAGACAGTATGCGGCACAAAGGACTTCCTGAAGGTTCGCCAACCTTCCGCAAGATTGTCCTGCGATTTTCGTCCACCACTGCCGCACAGTATTTTGGAGCCGAGAAATGTGCCGTGACTAGTCTAATTTTCTGCCATTGGGACCATGCACAGTATGCGGCACCAAGGGCACTCCAAAGGTTCGCCAACCTTCCACAAGATCGTCCCGCGATTTTCGTCCACCACTGCCGCACAGTGTTTTGGTGCCGAGAAATGCCCCACGACTAGCCTAATGCTCGGCCATCGGGACCATGTACAGTATGCGGTACCATGTGCTTCCCAAAGGTTTGCCAAACTTCCGCAAGATTGTCTCCCGATTTTCGTCCACCCCGGCCGCACAGTGCTTGATTACTGAAATATGCTCTGGGATTAGCCTGAAGTTGTACCATCGAGAGTTTAAACAGTATGAGACATCAAGGACTTCCCAAAGGTTCGCCAACCTTCCTCAAGATGGTCCTGTGATTTTCATCCACCACTGCCACACAGTGCTTGGTTACCGAAAAATGCCCTGCGACTAGCCTAATGTTCTGCCATCGGGACCATGCACAGTATGCGGCACCATGGACTTCCAGAAGGTTTGCCAACCTTCCGCAAGACCGTCCCGTAATTTTCATCCACCACTGCCGCAAATTGTTTTGGTGCCGAAAAATGCCCCGCGACTAGCCTAATGTTCTGCCATCGGGACCATGCACAGTATGCAGCACCATGGACTTCCCAAAGGTTCGCCAACCTTCCGCAAAATCGTCCCGCGATTTTTGTCCACCACTGCCGCACAGTGCTTGGGCACCCAAAAATGCTCCGCGACCAGCTTAAAGTTGTGCCATCGAGACTTTAAACAGTATGCGGCACCAAGGACTTCCCAAAGATTTGCCAATCTTCCGCAAGATAGTCCAGCGACTTTCGTCCACCAATGCTGCACAGTGCTTGGTCACTGAAAAATGCTCTGCGACTAGCCTAAAGTTGTGCCATCGGGACCATGCACAGTATGCGGCACCAAAGACTTCCCAAACGTTCGCCAACCTTCCACAAGATCGTCCCGCAATTTTCGTCCACCAATGCCGTGTAGTGCTTGGCCACCGAAAAAAGGCCCCGCGACTAGCCTAATGTTCTGCCATCGGGATCATGCACAGTATGCGGCACCATGGGCTTCCTAAAGGTCTGCAAACCTTCCAGAAGATCGTCCTGCGATTTTCGTCCACCACTGCCGCACAGTGCTTGGTCACCGAAAAATGCTCCGCGACTAGCCTAAAGTTGTGCCATCAGGACTTTAGACAGTATGCGGCATAAAAGACTTCCAAAACGTTCGCCAACCTTCCGCAAGATCGTTCCGCGATTTTCGTCCACCACTGCTGCACAATGTTTTGGTTATGAAAAATGCCCTGTGACTAGCCTAATTTTCTGCCATCGGGACCATGCATAGTATGCAGCACCAAGGATTTCCCAAAGGTTCGCCAACCTTCCGCAAGATCGTCCCGTGATTTTCGTCCACCACTGCTGCACAGTGCTTGATTGCCGAAAAATGCCGGCGACTAGCCTAAAGTTGTGGTATTGGGACCTTGCACAATATGCGGTACCAAGGACTTCCCAAGGGTTTGCCAACATTCTGCAAGATCGTCCCAAGATTTTCGTCCGCCACTGCCGCAAAGTGTTTTCGTGCCGAAAATTGCCCCGCGACTAGCCTAATGCTCTGCCATTGGGACCATGCACAGTATGCGGCGCCACGGGCTTCCCAAAGGTTCGCCAATCTTCCGCAAGATCGTCCCGCTATTTTCGTCCACTAGTGCTGCACAGTGCTTGATTACCGAAATATGATCCGGGATTAGCCTATAGTTGTGCTATCGGGACATTAAACAGTATGCAGCACCAAGGACTTCCCAAAGGTTCACCAACTTTCTGAAAGATTGTCCTGCAGTTTTCGTCCGCCACTGCCGCACAGTGTTTTGGTGCCGAAAAATGCCCCGCGACTAGCCTAATGTTCTGCCATCGGGACCATGCACAGTATGCGGCACCATGGACTTCCCAAAGGTTCGCCAACCTTCCGCAAGATCGTCCCGCGATTTTCGTTCACTACTGCCGCAAAGCGTTTTGGTGCCAAAAAATGCCCCGCGACGAGCCTAAAGTTGTGCCATCGGGACATTAGACAGTATGCGGCACAAAGGACTTCTCGAAGGTTCGCCAACCTTCCGCAAGATCGTCCCGCGATTTTCGTCCACCACTGCCGCGCAGTATTTTGGTGCCGAAAAATGCCCCGTGACTAGCCTAATTTTCTGCCATCGGGACCATGCACAGTATGCGGCACCAAGGACTTCCCAAAGGTCCACCAACTTTCCGCACTATCCTCCCGCGATTTTCGTCCACCACTGCTGCATAGTACTTGGTTGCCGAAAAATGCCCGGCGACTAGCCTAAAGTTGTGGCATCGGGACCATGCACAGTATGTGGCACCAAGCACTTTCCAAAGGTTCGCCAACCTTCCGCAAGATCGTCCCGTGATTTTCGTTCACCATGGCCATACAGTGCTTGGTTACTGAAATATGCTCCACGATTAGCATAAAGTTGTGCCATCGGGACCATGCACAGTATGCGGCACCGTGGACTTTCCAAAGGTTCGCCAAACTTCCGCAAGATCGTCCCGCGTTTTTTGTCCACCACCGCCGCACAGTGCTTGATTACCGAAATATGCTCCGGGATTAGCCTGTAGTTGTGCCATCGGGACTTTAAACAGTATGCGGCACCAAGGACTTCCCAAAAGTTCGCCAACCTTTCGCAAGATCGTCCCACGATTTTCGTGCACCACTGCTGCAAAGTGTTTTGGTGCCGAAAAATGCCACACGACTAGCCTAATGTTCTGCCATCCGGACCCTGCACAGTAGCGGCACGATGGACTTCCCAAAGGTTTGCCAACCATCCGCAAGATCGTCCCATTATTTTCGTCCACCACTGCCACACAGTGTTTTTGTGCCGAAAAATGCCCCGCGACTAGCCTGAAGTTGTTCCATCGGGACCATGCATAGTATGCGGCACCAAGGACTTCCCAAGGGTTTGCCAACGTTCTGCAAGATCGCCCCGCGATTTTCGTCCACCACGGCCGTACAGTGCTTGGTTACCGAAATATGCTCCGCGATTAGCCTAAAGTTGTGCCATTGGGATCATGCACAGTATGCGCCACCAAGGACCTCCCAAAGGTTCGCCAACCTTCCGCAAGATCGTCCAGCGATTTTCGTCCACCACTGCCGCACAGTGTTTTGGTGTCGAAAAATGCCCCGCGACTAGCCTAATTTTCTGCCATCGGGACCATGCACAATATGCGGCGCCAAGGACTTCCCAAAGGTTCGCCAACCTTCCGCAAGATCGTCCCGTGATTTTCGTCCACCACGGCCACACAGTGCTTGGTTGCCGAAATATGCTCCGCGATTAGCCTAAAGTTGTGCCATTGGGACCAAGCACAGTATGCGGCACAAGGACTTCCGAAAGGTTCGCCGACCTTCCGTAAGATCGTCCTGCGATTTTCATCCACCACGGCTACACAGTGCTTGGTTGCCGAACAATGACCCACAACTAGCCTAATGTTGTGCCTACGGGACCATGCATAGTATGCGAAACCGTGGACTTCCCATTGTTGGCTTCAAATGCTCATTATACGTAGATATTGTCCCGTGACTTGTATAATAATAGCTGGCAATGCGGCCCAATTCTGTAACTTGGAAATAT
>CP135553.1:10787781-10869765 GCA_032402905.1 Khaya senegalensis | reverse complement strand
GATTGGTATCAGAATGAGTTAGGAGTTAGGAAAAAACAGCCGCAGAACACACAAAATGTACAGATATATTGAGACATATTTATGCAAAGTGCCTACCTTTTATTTCTGAAATGTCTGTTCCTGAATCAACATCTTTGATTTCTAAAGAACTCCCTGTCTCTAGGTCTTCTTGTTTTATTTCAGTCGATGATTTTTCGGACGGTAGGTTTTTGACTATATCACAAACAGATTTGACCCAGGCAGAAGTTATATGTGCCTTTAATCCTAGCAGGGAATGAATTGTTTCGGCAAGGTTCTGAACAGATTCCCTCGCATTCATGGTCTTCATCTTCTACCTGCAATGAACTGAAGGCTTGTCGTCCCTCAACCTTTTGTGCTCTATTCCATGTCTGTAAACTGCAATGTATATTTTATTGCGAGTATTTACATAGGTTCATTTCAGCTGAGGCTATGAGATGATGAGAACATTAAAAAGCAGAACAATGTTCGTTTCAGCAATGCTTACTTGCATATACGATTTCAATAGTGATATTTAGCAGCCAAAGGGTCAACTTGCTTCCCAGAAAAGAAAGTTGCAATTATTTATTAGGTGGTGGTTTTATCATCTGGAAAAGGAAAGAGGAATTTCAGAAAGAAAACATCCCTTTCTCATTAAATGGCATGACTAAAGTTTTAAAAGAAAAAAAAATCTGAAATTAGAATAGTATTATATATAATGAGAATTGAGTATCTGCAATGTTGGGCGAAGAAAATAGTTCTCAACTTAATGGTAGAACCGGCAAAGACAGACACAAATATGCAGAATGTTGCTAGCATTGAGGTTTGGTATATATGTCTGTTCTGTTATAAGATGCAAATTTATTTCCTTAGATTATTTGGGAACAAGATTGCTTAGTGAGCTATCTTGGAAGAAATCAACAACTGACCATAGAGCAGAAGAGGTCTATGATCTTAAATTTGTTTTCAGTTGATCGTCTACTATCTACTATATTTAAAAACAACAACAAAAACAGAACAATCGAGTCTCATCACAGTGACTACAGTTTTTTGACAACAAACAGCTTCAATCTGTGTAAACAGCATGCTATTTCTGGTTTCTCCATTCATTCCTTCAGTAATCTCTAAGGTAAAAACAACAAAATCTGAATTGCGAAGTGAAGAACAAAAACTAACAAATATGACTAACAATATGCGAGTAAAAGTATGATTGAAAAATCTATCACCACTTTTGCTCCTGTGAACGGACAGTTTAAAGAAAGAGAAGAGCATACCATGAAATATTAATTGCTCAACCCTTACTGCTTCATTCCTTCAAAGCTCCTGCATATTTGCTAAACTGGAATCTCAGAACAAGCAATCCTGGAGCAAGACTTGGTCAGAATGAGCTTATTTATGTCAGTCAAAAATTTGAATCAGGAGAAGCCTTCGCAGCGAAGAATATTGTGTTAATAATCATAATTCAACCTGAAAAAGAAAACAAAAAGTAGGAAAAGGCAAGAATGAAAGAAATTGTAGTTGAATTACTTCACAAATAGTTCAATGCTGAAGAAAAAATTTTTGTCATTTGCAAAACTTGGGAGAAACAGAGAAGAAAAGCCAGCCATCATTCTTGAACTCTTCTATGTTTAATTAATTAAATATGAATTTAAAAAAAAAAAAAAAATCGCATCTCTGAAACTCCATGTGAAAGCAGCAAGTAAAACAACATTTCTTCCATATGTTACACAGATAATTTATTGTTGGAATCTAGCTCCTTGACAAAATACCTACTTTCTTTTGCATGATGATGATGAATAAGAGTTGGCCCCAGACAGTCGTATACAATATTTAGGTTCTTGGACATGGTTAGAGTAAAAGGTTCCTCTTCACTGCTAATATGTTTCCATTCGCTCACCAAACAAGACCTGTTCATAGTCTCTGGAGTCCAAATCATCCAATATTATTTTGTTTGGATATATTTTATGTTTGCAAACTACGCCAACAAATTAATACCTATCAGATGGACCAAGGAAAATTCTCTTCCAACTTTCGATAATGACTCAAACAACAAGAAATTTTTTATTTTTTATTTTTAATTTAAGCTTACAGACGTTCCATTAATAATATGACATTGGTTTTTTGGTCTGGTACCATGGATATTTGGGAAACAACATTTCATATATATATCGCTTTGTAAGCCACGTTACCCAACCTCTGACAACATTCATTCGATGGCTTCATAATATTTTTACAATTCCAAAAAATTGGACATCGCACAAGGAGGATAGATTATATGCATAATTCATTGAATTAATGGTTGCTGTCCACTTGGGAGAGTTAAAGGCTCCATCTCCAAGCATATGAATCTTACAAATAACGGGGATCGAAGAGAATTTTTGAATAGTTAATAATATAACAATGGCCCTAATGGGAATGTTTTTTAACTAAAAATAAAAGGTAGATGTGTGGGCGTGTGTATATATGAGGTAGATGTGTACGTGTGTAGTTATACATGATTAATACAAATTCTTTTATTACATTACTTGTTTTAATGTGGGTACAATAATCAGCGTGACAGTGATGGTTTTGGTAGGCATGACAAGACTCAGGACAATGCCCCTTTATGTTTGTGCCTTCCTGCCTTCAATACCCTAAAACAAAACACATGAAATGAGTCAAAATCTTCTTTTAAATTAAATTATTTAAAAATCTTAAAGAATACACACATTATTAATTATTCATATATGTGTGTGGTCGAAATGCAAATTTATATAAAGTGGTACATGATAACATTATATAATTCTAAACAACAATATATCATTTTAGTTTTATATTTTATAAAGTATAATACCCGAAGGGTAGTATTATAGTATAAAAAGTGAATACCTAGCAAAGCCATTATATCTAATGACTTGAACCAAGAGGTGTGAGTAATAAAATTGCTGTGTTTGTTGGTGAAGATGAAAGTGGGGTCTTGATAGGAAGTCATGGGACCATGAATCCATTGGAAAGGAAGAGAGCATCTTAAGCTAAGCTAAAAACTTATAGGTATATGATAGAAATGAAGAAAAGGAATCGTTTTGTGCCCCCAAAAGTCGCTGTGCATCCCATTTTCTTCAACTTATTACTTTGCTTTTAAGTTTGGTTGGCAATATATAAAGAGCTTCTTCGAATCCAAACTTGACTAGTTTAATGAATAGGGTAGGGTTTTAAATAATGTTAAATTTTTTTATAGTATAGTAAAAAAAATTAATAAAATAAAAAAATTTATCTTAATACTTCATCAAAAGGTTCAAATAATTCCTTAATTCATATATTTTTCTTGTACAATAAACAATAATAGTTGAAATACTATTTAACAAAAGGGAAAGTCATTTAATCTACTTTATATTCGAACTAGACTAGTTTTTATATAAATTAATTACCTATATCTATTATTCATAGGTACAAATTAACGATTATTAATTTTTTTTTCAAAAGAAGAAAGAAAATTTTAGCAAATGTTATCATATGTATGAAATTCTTTTCATCTTACCATATTTAATTAGAGATTTTTATTTTTAGGCATACAGAAAAATTAGTAATTTGAATCAATTAATTCCTCTTATAATAAATCATAATGCCTTGTAGGATAAGAATTGGATAACAACTTGTATAATTTTAGGTTGTTCCCATAAATAAAAGTAGGCTTAAAAATGGATTCGATTTCTTTAATTATAAGTTAGATAGTCAATTGATACATGGGATGGAAATATAATAAGGAATGTGATAATTGATCTCCTTTAGTTCTCTCCTAACAAGTGATCATTAGAAGAAATGGTTAGATTTAATTCAAATAATATTGTTAATGATGGATCATCCATTCATTCTTAATCATCAAATTTAGGTGGTTTGCCTTTAAATTGCTGCCTTCTTTTTCTTCTTCTCCAATGTTAGTATGTTACAGTTCATTATCAAAGCAAAGTATAAATTAATGGAGCTTCAATCTCTTTTACATTAATTTTTCACAGACTCTCTCTCTTTTTTTAATTTCATATAATAAAATAAGAAAGTTAAAAAAGGAAAAAGAGAGAGATGCTCTTGTGTTGCATACATCCTTCGGCTGTTAGGCCGCCTATTTACTAATATGGACAATAGAATATGCATTTAGGGTTAAAAGGTAGCAATTGCAAAAGCCGAAGAAATTTAAATGGGCTCGTGATGGGCCTTAAACAAAAAGAAATGCAAATGTGAAAGACAAAGCTCACTTCTTCAAGTCTCCCTGAAGAAGAACTCTACTCGAATGAATCGTGATATATCAAAGCTGTCAGAATTCAATTTTTATTTATATATATCCATTGAATTCAGAATAAGTAGTAGCCGAATTTAAGATATGAGAAGCTGTGATTTCCCAGTTTATTTTCCCCGGTTGGTTTGCAATTCATGAACGAGTAAGAGTTGGATGTTGTAACTGCCGACCAGTGAAAATTTATAGATAAAGCTCATGTCAATCAAATATTTATGTACCATAATAATATATGCATGGGATGGGAACCCCTTGATACTAAACGCATTAATTTCCTATCCTTTTAGCAGCATTTACTACTGGCCATAAATGTATACCAGAAGTTTGCTCGACTACAGATGAAAGATATCCAGTCCTCTTTGACTCTCGGAAACTCTTTCCTGCACTAGCTCTTCCTTTCCTGCTGCACTATAGACGAAAGATATATAAATTGACAACTGTTTGCAGTTTTTCCTTTACAGCAAGCAGCAAATTAAAATCTACACCTTATCAAATATTGTATCGTTTGATTGATGCAGACATGGGCAATATCTTGTAAGACGAGTTTCAACCGGATTTCGAGTACTAGATAAACAGACTCTTGGTGATCACATAAATAAGTAAGAAGATATATGCATGCCCACATAGCCACTTTACATGGACCAATTATCTGCCAGTTACATGATATGTCGGTTTTAACTCAGCTATCTCCTAGAACAAAAATTTTAAAAAAAAAAAAAATTGTTCCTAATTATCTATCTAAATTGACAAAAGGACATAGTTAACACCGGCAGGAAAAAGATTATTTCAGGTGTTACTGCCATCAAGAAAATGAGCTACGGTTCAGAAACACTCAAGAATGTCAATATCGAGAAAAGTTGTATTCATGTCGGTGCTACTATTACTACTACATGCAAGATATTTATCACTGTGCCTTTAGACGATATGCCAGCTGGTGAAGAGACAAAACTTATGAGCCCTCAAATATGGACAAACAATTCAAATTCATATGATATTCTTGATAAGATATATACTGAAACAATTAAATGAACTTAATTATATCCCCATAATTTGTAATTTATAAGCTATAACTCTGCAAGGAAGAAAGGCAAAAACACAATATCCTAATTTTTTGAAGAGATGTATATACCAAATCTAAGTAACCATGAAAGTATCACTACCATGATCAAATTCTTTCATTTTTGTACAACAAAGAGTAATTCTATACTTTACACTCAAATGATTAAACTTAGAATATCAATTGGTAAGCTTAATATCGTATACAATCAAACTACAACTCAATACAACAGAAACACTACATATGGTCAATATGCTCCGCATATAAAAGCAAGAAAATTACATAACCATTCTGCCCAATCACTTCATCAATGTTATGCAGATCTATTTCATAAAACAGTGTATATATATTGGTATCCCTTCTTGTTACGAGAATCAAGCCATGAAAGCAAATAGAAAGTAAATAGAAATCAAACAAATACCAAGATTCATGTGGAAAGCCTCAAAAGATTCAGAGGGAAAACCACGGGAGAGAAAAGAGCTTCCGATTTTATTACCCAAAATGAAAGAAATCCATAACAAATCTTGGTGACCTGCATCCAGAGGATACAACCTAACAAATTTTGAGTCCTAAGCACTATGTCCACTTGTCTCACAAGCTAATCAAGAGAAAAACACCCCGAATGAACTCAAAGAAGTTCTATATATGTACAAGAAATGTTCAAAATCCCAAGTGATGGTCCTGGAAACTCTTGTTCGAATGGACAAAGTATTTATATTTGCGACTAGTTGCTTGAGTGCTTGCCCGGTGCTCTCTAAGCACAATTCTCAGATAAGTGGTTGCTCGAGCGCCTGCTGGGCGCTTAGCTTTTGCTTTTGGCCACTCAAGTGATTTTTGGCCACTCCACTTTTGTCTTGCCTCAGGCACTAGTCACAAGTACTATTTACAAATATTGTTCACAATATTGTTTACCTGCACTGTTCATGTGTTCCAGTTTTAAATATGTGCCACAAATTCAGCACTTTGCTTTCTCTCCTATATATTTTATAAAGTTAGCTAATGGATTAAAAGAAGTGAATAGAAAAGAAAATGATGAATGTGAGAAGAGGTGAATTTCAAGATGGCGATTGCTAAAATTAAGTTTATGATTTCCTGAAAAACACACTATTTGACCTAATAAGAAAGTTATCACCTGTTTAAGCACCTAATAAGCAAAGTTTAATGAGGCACATATGCCTCTTGAGCCAAAACTACCCATTTCAACACTCAGGCACAAAACCTTTTGATGGGTTAGTGATGACAATTTATAGTCTGTACATATAAACCTAAACAAAAACATCTCAAGATGCCAGAACTTGCTTGACTAAATGCACTCCATCAGTTCATAATGGCACAATGAGTGTATATACATGTGTGTGTATATATATGGTTTGCGTTAGCTTACTATTATAGTATCATGATAAGTAGATTACAAGTATCATGGTAAATTGCAATAGTAGCATGTAAACAGTAAACAACAGGCTAAAGAAAATAAGTGATGATATAGCATTATTATTAACTAGCAGTAAGACCTTTGAAAGGCTTCTATATTCTTGATATAACAGATACACTTATTTTTCAAGAAAATCAAAGCATAAACTTTAAATTCTGTAAAGTGAAATTTGTATGCAACATGAATTAATAGACTAGAGTGAATGTGTATATATATATACACACATAAGATCTCCATCCAAGATTGGGAAATAAATGTCATTAAACCAATTACAGCATATAAATGGATAATACAGTAAAAGCAGGCAGAAGCATGGGAAAACATACTGTCTAAATGAATCACCAAAAACATTGTTTCGAATCTCAATGCAATATGCAAAATAATACCTCATTAAGTTGCTGATGGAGAAATTCCTTGTCCATTTAAGATGTCAACAAATTAGGCCTGGCATATTGAACAGAAAGAAACATGTAGCCAAGGACAACTTGCCAACTTCTCCATTTGTAAATCATTAAATTCTCTTAAGAGGATTAAACCACACAAAAAGAGCGGGCGCCGCCGGCAAGTCATCCTTGGCTGCACACTTACTTTCTGTGCTTGCACGCAAGGCCATAGGTGAATAGAGTGAATCTTAATTTAGGTGCTGAAACTAAGCCAGTTTCCTTCCTCCCACAAGCAAAACCTAATTTCTAAAGAGGAGAGTAGTTGGAGGGAGAGAAACAGTAGTTGAAGAATTAAAGAGGAGAGATCCATGAGCATTTTATAGATGAATTAATTCAAATTAAAAGAGGGAAAAGGGATGAATGAAAAGAGTTAATAATAGTGCTTGTCCACAACAAATCGACGATGCATTATCTTGAACCGAGGTGATGAGGACAGCTGCTAGAAAGATCCTTTTTGGGCCAAAAGAACATATAAAAGAAAAGATAAGGTTCTTTCCCATCTCAACTCCCTTCTCCTCCGCCCCATTTTTGAGTAAAACTTGTAAAAAGATTTGAAGTCATATAAATACGGAAAAAAAAAAAACAACTTGCAGAATGTTGAATAAAATATATACGACTGTTGTAGGAAGACAAATCCAACTGCTAAGATTAGTTTAGCAGTAACTTGATAAAGAAAAAGGGTAAGATGAACTGTGATTAGAATAATATAATGGACAAAATCACAGATAAACCTGATTTGGGAAGTTTCAATGGTGATTAAATTCCCTATTATGGACAAAACAAAGAGTTGTTGTCTGTTACTGCATACAGCATTTCCTAGACTGTGAAAGAGAAAAAATACATGAAAAAGATATTAATTCATATATATATATATATATATATATATGTATATGTATATATGTATACACACATACAGAGAGAGAGATGGTGATGTAAATTGTTGACAGACAGAAATAATAATTCACGTGCACGCACCTTATACAGATGGTAGTTCTACAGACACTCGTCTGGGCATGAAATGAGAGAAGGGAATAAGAAAAAGACACAACACACGCACTAAATTTAGAAAATATTTTCAAAAAAGGGGAATCCTACATACACTTGCACTAAAACAGAAAAAATAACAAAGGAAAACCGTCTGTTTCTGTCTAATGCATATTTTGCAGCCCAAATAAGAAAAGAAAGAAATTAGAATTGAAGTATGCAGATTGCATTGCCAGTGTAGGAAACATGCATGTAAGGATTTAGTGGGAGTGGCGTGGGTTGATGAAAGATTTATAAATGTTAAATGAATCTAGGGTGTGAAGAGACTCTAGAATCAAGGCCTGCCTGTGGAGTTTCTTTGGGTGCGTCTGGTGTTGCTTCTTTGCTGCTTTTTGAGCATTCACTTCAAAAATAGAAACGGGACAAGGATTCCTTTTGTTTCTCTGATGGTTGTTGCTAGTAGCGTAGCAGTAGAACAAGGTCCCCGATATGTTTTCAGCGGCACAAAAATAAATGAATAAAAAGAACAGTCTCCCTCTTTCTTCTTTTCTTTCTTTCTGCCATTATTACATACTATTGTTTGTCCTAAACGACAACGGATGGGATTGGGGGAAGAAAAAATAATACGGCCAAAAAAGTGGCTTTCTTTGGACTTATACGTGGAGTATCGAGACTAAGATTGATTTTACATTTTATACAAACCGAGTAGGCCACGGAGAGTTGCCTCGGCCTCTCACTTATTCTAAAAGTGGGTGCCAGACTCACTCACAAGGGCTCTGTGATTGCAGATGACTGTAGAAGGCGGCAATAGTTTGAAAGCTATTTTAATTTTAAAATTAAAAAAGAAAGAAATAATAGGAACATCAGAGAGGAGGGAGAAAATAACAACTAAGAAAGCCACAACACCACCAGTTACTAAACTCTCGAAGAGACTGGAATTCCCACGCCAGTAATGTTAGAACGAGTGATTTGAATTGTTGGGTTAGATGTTAAGAATTTTTGCTAATTTAGCACAAATATTATTGGGATTTTATCATTCTGCATCGCACTTGTTAATTAGGGTTCAAAAATGCTCGGGAATTTGGGAGTTTTCGGGTGTTCAATTTCAACGGGACAGAGATTCACACATGGTTAGGCATATACCTGGAACTTTCAGTTATAAAGTTTTTGGTCATGAAGTTAAAATGTGATAAAAACCACAATGGATATAGAATGACAAGGGACAAATGAAGCGGTTATGATGCCGCACAATGTCTTGAGAATGGGCAGGGAGCAAATTCAACATCTCAATCCCAAGCAGACACAGACCATTCCTCATTTTGATTTTGATGCAATAATGCATGGGAAACATGTGCAAACAAATAAACTGTTCTATTGGAACTCCCATTTTGTACATCTGTGATATATTACTTCGATAGGCCTTCTAAATCAGCTTGATGCCTAATTCAAACAACAGCCTCAAACCAGCTGAAATCTTTAAAGAAAACAATTACATCTCAATATGGCTAGTTAAAGCCATTGTGCTACAAATGCTAACATGAAAAGATAGGAATCCATGGTAGGCAAGCACACCAACGAGATGCACAAATGAATAGGCCAGTTTGATAAAAATAATCTCTCAATTATTGACAACAAAGTAGAATGTGACTGGGAAAAAGTGAACAAATATTACAAGATAAAGTCTCTACTCACTGCAACTATATATAACAAACAACCAATACCTTTCGCTAGTCTCTACAACTAAAGATCCAGCACCCCAACATATTGAGCTATTGTTTTTCACAAACAACTTTAAGACTCTTGGGGCACCTCAAATCTTGTTGGTGTGTCAATACCCATCATACAGCAAAGGCCCGATATTAAAATTAAAAGCAGAACAATTCCCTGAAAATCATACAAGATAGAAATATGAGGATCCCATAAACGTAATGACAAAAAAGTGTAAAACAATAAGAAAAAAGTGTAAAACAATAAGAGAAAAGTGAAAAACAGTAAGAGACAGAAAGAAAGAAGCCTAGCAAGAAGATCAGTGGAACAACCAGAGCAGCCAACACATATTACACAGTTTTCGCCCACACCAACCAAAAAATTGTTAAACAGGAAAAGTACAAGAATATCTTAAAGAGAACATATTGAAATGAAAAAATGAAAAAGCAATGCCTCGTTCCTACAGTTTTATGGAGAAGGTTTGCAAAATGAACACATTAACTCAAATGTAAAATAATCTCAACTAATAGCACAGAATGAGCCAATGGCCCACAGGTTTAATGCAATCCGTTTGCTCAGAGGACATCTACCTTTCTAAGGGCAAACTAGTCACAGTTTTTCTGATATGATTACAGTAGTGTAACCATCATTTTTCACTTTAATCAGTAGAGGGGACTGGAAGCAGAGGCTACTAGCTGTATACAAGAGGTTAATTTAATTATTCCTCCACTGTGAAGAGAGAACCTCATTGAGGAAAATCATACAAAAAATATGTGAGAACATTGAGAGTACGTGATCAGCATGTGGGAGGTGGTTGCTTTGAGGAGAGGGAGGGAGAACTAATAGCAATCACAGAGCAACAGAAACTATATAGGCAATATTGATGCTGAAATAGTCACAATGCAAATTAGCCTTTCCCAAAAGTGGGCACATAATCTCCCCAATCATCTGATCGTATCATTGCCAACAGATTCTACAAGAGCTGGCCCCAGCAGACTCTGGATAACTCATAAAAGATTTTTTTTTTTTTTAAAAAAAAAAAAAATTGAACATATACATCTATACTTTTAAAGAGCAGATCTTCTATACTGCACATGGCTAAAACAGAATAAGAATATAATGTACCTTGTAGAAAATGCTAGAATCAAACCGCGACAATTTTAGATTGCATATAAAATAATGAACAAAGGAAGCAACTTACAACAAAAATTCCCTCCAGAAGAGATGATTTAAATTGGCAAACTTCATCGCAGCCAGTAGAATGGGCTGAACCATTTCCTACAGCACTTTCAGCAAGAAACCTTTCTAGTTCTCGATGAGAAGGATACTGAACAGACCTAACAGGATCTGAAACATAAAGGAATGTATACTTTGCCCCAGAATAACGCACAGAATCAATTAGCTCAGAGATAACCTCACCTGCATATATAATCCATAGCCTTTCACATAAATATTTCTCAGATTAATATGACTTCAGTGAACACACATAAAGAAAATTATCCTCCAGCAACCATGTACTAACATACTTTCAAGGCGTGGTTTGTTAAGTTGCTTCATAGATAGAGTGCCTCCATAGCAGAAGACAATCAAATCAGTTCGCTCCTTTTGCGTCTTTTCCATCCTTGAAAGCAGATGAACCTGATCATTATTTACAAGAAAAATGAAAAAAGAAGAAAAGCAAAGAGATTAATCACAAGAAAAATGCATCAGATCGTTGCATCGACTAACAAGGTTCAAACTGCAAATGACATAATAGCTTACTTGGAACGACTGCAAGTCAGCAAGCTTAAGAAAATTTTCACCCTCTACAGTGCAAGACTCTGAAAATGCAACCTTACTGATTTCAAAATCATGTCTACAAGCTTCTGTAAACCCTGAAACCAATGAACTCTCCATTGTTTCCTCCCCAGATGAAGCAACAACATATGGAAATGCCATGGAAAAATTGGACTTTGTAAAAGAGACCTGTCAAACAGCACAGAAAACTAAGACTACCAAAAACCAGAGACTTGGTCATCATAATCCCAAATGACATGTTTAAACCCAGAAAATCTCACCATACACAATGTATTAGACTCTAGTTACCTTAAGCAAGTCCAACAAAGCTGGGTCTGCATGTTTGTTCCCAGAAATATGAGACGATTGCAGCTGTTGATAACAAAAAGAAAAGTTATTAGTAGCCTGAACATATACTGATAGCACAAGAATTGCAGTGCATTACAATGGCAATGACTCAACAACTTAAGGGACTAGGCATCAAGTCCTAAATGTATTGGTTCCGGGGAAAACAGTTAAAACCACATCCGATTAATATAAAGGCACAAGATAGACTGCAGAAATAGCTATCACATGAGTATTACTAGTCACTTGTTTAGTTAATAAGAACAGATCTTTAGACTGATAAGAAACTCAATATCAACAAATATTAGGCGGCAAAAGATGAAGCAAAAGATTACCTCTCTACCAACAAAAACAAGTGCCACATCAATTGACTGACGTGATTGCTTCTCTGAACACTAAAAGAAACAGAAAATTAAAAATTGAAAATACATTAAAGAAATAGTAAATCGATGGATATCTGGGCATCACGGATACAATAAAACATGATGAATACCAATAAATCTGACCAGCCCCCTTGAGTAAGAACAGACTTGGCTAGATCCTGTGGAGATATTGTCTGATAATTCAATGCATTATCTGACGACAACCTGTGATTTCATTTCATTCAATTACTCATTCACTAATTCTTCCTCAATGGCACTGAAAAATTAATGAAATAATGAAAAAAGAAATGAAATAAGCTTACTTATTGCTATAAGGAGACCATAAAAACGCAGGGACGGTAGAAGGGGAAGCAAACGGAATCGTGCTTAGGGCTTCCGATAACAACACCAAAGCTACCACAACATAACTGTTCTTCATCTTCATCCTTCATATCAGTTCAATGCAATAAACAATCAATTACTTCCGATCTAATCTAATATAATATGATAAGTCAGCGATATGGTTACTAGATTGACGAATCAAACAATAATTAGGAGTAGATCTTAAGCAGAGAGAAAATTACCTTAAGAAGCAGAGCTGCAGAGATTATCTGAAGCAGACAAAGATAAATAATTTGGATTTCGACGACAACGACGGATCTTGATTATTCCCGTTTCCCTGCGGAAGGCACGAGAACCTGCAGTTCCATCCAATTCAGTTATTGACATTGTTTCTGTCTCTGGTTTTATTCCGTGGAAAGCCTAAAAGGTGCGTTCAGTTGCATGCACATCGTTTAACAGCCAGCCCAGCCAGAGGTCTCGGACACGCCGGTTGGCCTGCTTTTCAAACAGATAACGAGACGGATTGACTTGATTTTAAGGCCCATAACTCCTATTGGCTCAGCCCAGAGTATTCAGGGATCATTAAAAGTGAACGTGCAAACTAAACCATCCTAAGCCGATTTTACTTCTTAATGTGTGAACGCACAAACTTAGGCCTATAAATTCTATTGGCCCAGCTCATAATATTCACTGATGTTCAAGACATGAACACACAAACTGAGCCCAAAGTGAGCTTATTGATTGGTCTTCAAAAGTATCAATTATGAAGTAATTTTCAGAATACGCAACTGGCATAAAAGGCTCAAAATCAGAAGTAATTTTCTAAAGAAATGATCTCTTCTTTTTCATAATAAAGAAGGGTCTTTCAATTCAAAATTCAATGAACCTTTGGTATTATAAGTGTTGAACCTTTGGTATTATAAGTGTTCAAAAAAAATAAACACAAGTTTGCACAAAAATATATATGACTTACTCATAATTAAGTTTATTTGTGTTTTTAAAAAAGAAAATAATCTAATTAATTGGGTTTCTTGTAATAAAGATAAAAAATTTAGGGATGGAATCCTTCACATCCTGAATTATTGCTTATCGACCAATTGATTTACATGTATGGCCAAATTCAATCGGGATCATCAATAGCAATATTTTTTCATCTACCACACCCTATTCTTACTTGACAAACTTAACCAACCAGACCCATCTTAATTAATTTAATCTTTCATGAACATTCTCCCATAGTTCATGTCATTTCAGTTTTTCTTTTGTATCAAAGTAATTTTATTTCTAGTAAGTTTCACAATAGCTCAACTGCCAAAATATTATCACTGGTAGCCCCTTTCTTGCTTCTGTTGTACCCTTTATGCAGTTAATTTGACATTAATTATTATCTCCCTCAATTGCATTGTGCTTAATTGATCTTGATAAATATATCTAGCTTTTGCTATACGTTAGTGAAGAAACTTGTGATCATATTCACTCTTCTCCCGTGATTTAAACCATCAAATTCATACCAAATATTAAACCTACCACCGCTCCCAATTTACTGCATTCACAGACTTATTATTCATCTTCCATATTTGATCACCTCAAGCTAGCCAGATAGCTACCACCATATCCAAATGAAAGACCTCTCATTTTTTCTCTTTAAAAATTATCTGGGAGCGAAGATGAAGAAAGGCGTCAGAAACTTCTGCAACAGCGACAACTCCACCTCGACGCTCAACCAACACGATAACAACATCCCACAAGATCAAGTACGGCAGCCTACGTTAGAGGAGATGATATTGCAGCTCGAGCTGGAAGAAGAAATTGCCAAACAAGAAAAGCTTCATAAGTACAATGTTCGCGGAAGAATGTCATGCGTGAACAATTCTGATATATTACGTTCTGCAAGAAATGCGTTGAATCAATATCCAAGGTTTTCTCTAGATGGAAGGGATGCCATGTATAGGTCTTCGTTCCGAAATTTGAATGGGAGAAAATCAGTAGGGTGTATTGATTATGAAGACTATGATAATTTGGGTTCAAAATTTGAGAAACCTTTTTGTATGCCTAAGACTTTAGCAGAAGAGAGCGTGATATGGTGCAAACCAGGAGTTGTAGCGAAGCTGATGGGTCTTGAGGCGATGCCAGTAGTGGCGAGGAGTTGTAGGAAAGTTTGTGATGATCAAAAAATGAAATATAGTAATATTGTGAAGAGGCAGAATTTGAGAAGGAGAGCTGAAAGACATGAAATAGAGAGAAGAATAGTGAAGGAAAATGTGGGAAATTCATGTGATATTGGGGGTAGAAGAGGAGGAGGGAAGATTGTTGGTTCGTGTTCAAAGAGCTGTAGCGACCAGTACTGTGTGATAAAACCAGTGGTGGCAGTAGATGATCATCATCACCCACAAAATAATGTTGTTGGAGGAGGTTGGCCAACAAGGCGTTTTCGATAGATTTCAAACCATGTTGTTGAGCCAATGTATTTGTTTAAAATATTAATGATTCAACGATTTAATGCATCAAATTTAAGAAAAAAAACTATATATATATATATATATATATATGTATGTATATATAGCTAAAGCTAACCTAGCAGCTAATTGATTGCAGCATGTGTGCATCAATGCATGCCAATGATGCATGAGTAGTCTGTCTTAATAGTTTACAACTTCCTTGCACGAAAAAAGATTATTTTAATTTACTAATTGATTTCAGAAATACTATGAATTTATCCCACTCTCATCCATTATCACGATGCCAGTGAAATACTAACGATTATCGATCCACCTGATCTGCGTGTACCTAATTAAGATATCGCCTTTGCTTGTTTTGAAAGTTCAAACCAGCCGGCGATGTGGCCAATAATCCTGGATATAGTATACTTAATTTCCCATATGTTGATAGATGGGTAAGTCACAAATCTTCACTCAAGCTAAGACTAGTGATCATTTGGATACACACAGAAACAACATGAAGTGTGTAAAATTCCTTGATTAGCTGGCAACCTAACTACCAACTTGCAACTTTTCCCGTGCATTAAGGGTCCTTTAGGAGAATATATTACGGGGAGATAGTAATTCATTTCTTGAGAGTAATTAACATCAATTTTCCACTTAATTTCTAAAGAATGGCTTACAAGAATTTGAAACGATAAAAGAAAAATCAATATAGCTAGTTTGATATAATACCATTAGCAAGGGGATTGTGAGGAACATTCAAAAAATCTATAACATGACCTGATGACTTAGCAAAAATAGCTGGTTTAATTGGATCAATACAAGCAAACTTATTCAAAGGAACATTCAAAAAAGACAACATTGAAATAGGAGAATGAGTATTAGGTAAGCATTGAGTACAACAGTCAAAAGGAGATTTGAGTTGCAATCTAACTTCTTCATGTTCTAGTCCTTCACAAAATACAAATTGTCATAAAATTCAACCAATACTTTATTATTATATGTTTGTTGTAAGATACTAATTAGGTTCTTGATGTTTTAAGGAACACAAAGAATATTATTCAATTTGATTGAATAAGATGAATTAGAGAACTTACATTCTTTGAAACATAATTTAGCAAAACCAAAATAAGTTATATCCAAATCAACACCATTTTCAACTATCAACTTATTATAAACATAAAACTTACCTTGAATTGTCATATTCTTGATGTTGTTGATCAAATGGTGAGTGGCACCACTGTCTAAATACCAACCATTATTTGCTGCTAATGCATCATCATGAAAGTTTCCAACATACGTTGTTTTGTTAAATTGATTTGCTCTCTTATTAAAGTCTTGAGCTAGAGAACCAGATAATTGAGGAACATATTCTCTGTTAAATTGATGAAAACAAATGTTTGTTGTATAACTAATTTTATTACAAATTTGACAAATTGGCTTCTTATTTCCTCTTCCACCTGACCTGTTTTGGCCACCTTGATTTTTTCTTACAACTTGATTATTTGAATTTTCTCTCTTTATTATCAATCTGATTGTTTCTAAGATTAAAAACATTATGTCCTACTCCTTTCTTCTGAAAATTTCTTACCTGTGACTAGTTTGCTGCAAAGCTTCCTTGAACAATTGCTGCATTAGTTGAGTTCAACTGATTAAACCTGCGTTCATGAGTCAGAAGTACTGAGTAAACCTCATAAATGCTCATTGATTCACTCTTGGTGATTCACTCTTGGTGGTTATGTTCACTATTACTATACCATAATCTAATCCTAAACCATTTAACAAATACATAATGTAGTCATCATCATTAAGAGGTGCTCCAGTTGCAACTAAATGATTCGCAATATTTTTCATCTTAACAAAATACTCAACCACTGTCATCCTTTTCTTCTTGGTTGTTTGGATCTAAAACCTAAATGTAATGTTTGTGCTTTAGATCCAACAGAGATAGCATATCTTTTCATGCATCTCTAGTGGCATCAAAATGGTTTACATTGTGCGCTGAAAAGGTTAAACGACCTGGGCCCTGGGGATCAAATGTAGGCTTTAGATGCTGCCAATTTGAAGGATCATTATAACTACTTATCTTTGCAATTGATTTGGCGGCTCATATATAAAATTGTAACAGCTGAGTTTGAATTTGTTCAGGGGACATCAATGGATGTTTTAAGTACTTTTTAAGATAGTAAATTTACATTAGAATTAAGAGTGGACATTTTAAAATCGAATTAATCCAAATCAAACTAAATCGATGATTTGAATCAGTTTGAAATATTATTGGTTTAGTTTTGGTTTGAAAAAAATAAAACCAACAAATATTGATTCAATTTTTAATTTGAATTTGATCCAAATCAAAAAATTTAAACTATCCTTATTATTTTAAATTTTATAGTTTATATTTTATATTTCATTTTCATAATTTTAATTTATAAATAATAACTCATTTAAATTTAATTAATATAAAATTTCAGAAAATAATTTTATTTTTAAATTTATAACTTATAAAATTAAAAAATAAATTTGAACTTTACATTTAAATTAGTATTTTGAGCTTAAACCAAAATTGACAATTGTCAATTTAATTCGATTCGATTTGTCTTTATTTATAACTGATGACTTTGGATTTTGGACCGCAACTGATCCAAACCGAATTTTCTCACCCCTAATTAAAATATAGAATCGGGTGTATGGCTTAAATTTCAACCATAGAGTGATTCTTTCCTTTTTGAAAAAAATGTGTTTATAGTACTTGTTAGTTTATGCTTAATTTAGATTTTCTTATTCTGATGTAATGCAGATGTGTGTAAATGGCCCTTGTTTCAGATAATGGCGATGATAATTTGATCATGGGACTCTGCATTGTTAAAGTTTCCCTATATGGAAAAGTCAAAGTCCAACTTGGAGTTGAAGAACAGAAAGAACTTTCACCTTATTGTATTCTTATATGTCTTACAATAGAGGGAAAGCTTAATATGTTCCATGTTGCTAGGTAGTTCTCTGCAATTTTATTCTGATCTCTTCTTGTTTTGAATCATCATATGATCATTTGCTGACTATCACACATCTCAGTCATTTTTTGATTGGACAGAGCGGCCTGGTATCATTATTAGTCTGCCAATGCTATATTTATCTATAAGACATTGATTTAAATTTAACTTAGTGTTTCAGGACCGTCTGTTTCACCGGATATTGGTTCTTCCCATTCTGATGAGGAAGAAGATATTCCTGCTGTGGTACCTATAGATTGGGATCTACCTAAAGTTTCTTCTGGATTGGGGGAACAAAAGATAGAACAAGTTGTTTCCAATATTAAGTCACAGGATGTTAAGTTAAAGGAACTTAACACGATTGATAGTGGTGAAATGACTACCAAAAACAACCTGAAGCATTTTGACAACTATGAGAGTTCAACATCTGATTCTAATAATCAGGGATTGGGAGAACAAAAGATAGAACCTGTAGTTTCCAATATTGAGGCACAGGATGTGAAGTTAAAGGAACTTAACACGATTGATGGCAGTGAAACAACTACCAAAGACCTCCTGATGAATTTTGACAAGTATCAGAGTTCAACATTGATTTCTAACAATCAGGGATTGGAAGCTAAAGACAAGCAACAAATACAGCATTCTGTAAAGCAAAGCACAAATTTTGGGCAATTATCTTCCAACGCATCTCTACCTGAGGGACCTGGTTGTGCTGTAAGGGATAGCAGCATTACAGGAACACAAAACATTGCAGGTTTTGGACTAGGAAGTGCTGCATTTGTAGGGAAATTTCCAGCTAATGTACCAAGCCTTTCAAATCATAAGGATTTATCAAAAAGCTTTAAGTTCAGTAAGGAATTGCAAAGGAAATTTGGATCAGCTGGCGTACAGAGTTCATCTTCTCGGTCATCGTCAAGTGGAAAATCCATATTATCAGAGGACTCCAATGTCAGATCACTGTAACTACAAGTCATAGTCAAGGCAAGAAATCTGATAATTCTAGCATTAGTTTCGGTTCCGCAAATATACCCAGTAGCATTGCTGGACAACCTTTCTTCTTGAAAGATGCCTCTGGCACTTCAACTTCAGTCAACTTTTCTCTTAGACTAGTCCAAAGTGAAAGTGAGAGAGCTTCAACAGGAGCTAGCAAGATTGAGTCATTACCTTCCATTCGTGGCACTCAATTTTCTTCGCAGCTAAATTTTGCACCAGGAAAATCTGACAACCAGAAGGTTCATCCTTCCAAGATTGACAATAAAGCTCCTTCCCTTTCAGGATTGCCAATTTCAGAACCCATATTATCAAAGCAATTTGGCAATGTAATGAATATTTTATGGTTGCTGTTCATTACTTTAATCATTCCTGCGTAGTGGGTGATAATCAGTTTTCTATTTGTACTTTCCTGTTGTTTCTGCAGTTGTCCCACACCTTTCTATCGTTGATCTAAATTGGGACTTGTTCCTTTTGAAACTTACTAAATTAGTGAAAGTTGAGAGCGAGCATTATTGGATGACAGCTATAATAATTTGTTAGTTTAATTGCCATGCAGATATATTCTAGTTTTAAATTCTTTACTTTATGTGTAAATTTTCATGAACATCATTTTGCTGGCAAAGAGTTGCTAACTCAATATTTAGTGTTGAAAAATGGCCTAGGGCTTTGAGTGTATCTAGTATGTTTCTTCGCTAATATTCTACCCTATTTAAAGATCAATGTCTATAGCTCTCTTGTTCATTACATATCCATGCATTTTTGTAATGCCTCTTATGTGCCATCATATTTGTCTCTGCATGTGTTTATCTCCCACTCTCTGTCTGGTATTTATTGGGATGTGGAACTTGTATATTCTTCATTATAGATTTTGCTCTTTTTACTGCCTCTTAGCTTCCCATTTTTCCATTGACAGATTAAAGAAATGGCCAAGGAATTGGATAGACTTCTACAGTCGATAGAGGAGACAGGTGGCTTTAGGGATGCCTGCACTGTTTTCAGAAAAACAAAGTTGAAGAATTGGAGGAGGGCATGGGAGCTCTTTCTGAAAAATGCAGAATGTGGCAGGTAAATTTTCAATCTTATTTTGTTCATTTTTGTTCATGCAGAAACACGTGTGTATGTGTGCATGTTCTTTTGTCAATACCTATCACGACCAGTATTTTTAACGTGCATGCAAGGGCGCTCACGTGAACAATTCAGTTTTAACATGCCTTTCATTAAGGTACTTTGCACATTGATGTTTTGGAGAACTTTATCTTGATCTTTGATCTTTCTAGAGCATTATGGATGAGCAACTTGAAGAGATCCAGAATCTTGTTGATAAAACTGTTCAAGGTACACTTTACACGATATTGTGGCATGACATGCAGCAACTTGATATTAAGACTAATCAGATGGAAGTAATATAACTTTCCATATTTTGTAAAAATGCTAAACCAAGACTGCAAAATTGATCACTGCATCTTGGACACACATGGTTTGGTGCTTCTAGATGTTTTTGATACTTTAGGTGACCACCTTAAAGCCCGCATAGTACGTGACAAATTTTTATTTCAAAATAAGGTAGATTTTTTCTTAATATTCTTGTAGTTTATTTTAAGTTACTTTAAACTATTAGAAGTTAACATACTAACTGGTTTTCAGCATTGGCAAGGAAAATATACATGGAAGGCATTGTTAAGCAAGCTTCTGATATCCAATATTGGGATCTGTGGAATCTCCAGAAGTTGAGTCCTGAACTTGAGATGAAGCGGCAACATATACTAGATTTAAACCTGGTACATCATCAAGTAATTTCACATGGTAGATGTGTAAAGCTTGAGATTTAACTAATTGTGTTAGCCTTCTCTTCCAGGATTTGACCAATCAGTTGATTGACTTAGAGAGGCATTTCAATAGCCTTGAACTCAATAAATTTGGTGAGAATGATGGAGTTCGTGCAGGTCTGAGAGGTCCTCATAGTAAATTTGGGACATCAAGGTATAACTAGTAATAATGAAGACAAGTCTATGCCCTGCCTTAATATAAAGTGGTCACATTCCACCGAAAGTGAAAAAAGTTTAACATGCTCTTTACAGACACATTGAATCATTGCATAGTTTGCACACCACAAAGAGTTCACAATTAGAAGCTGCAGAGCTACTTTCTGAACACCTTTCTAAACAAATGGCTGTGCTGAGTATAGAGTCACCTGTAAAACAACAAAACGTAAAAAAGGAGCTGTTTGAAAAAATTGGACTTCCATATGAGGCCTCTTTCAGCTCCCCAGATTGGACAAAATTTAGTGATTTGTCTTCTATGAAAAAATGTTTATATTCTTCTGGTTCTGCAATCAAAGATCAGTCCAGGAGACGTCAATCAAGTGCTAGTAAGAATTTTGATCCAGAAACTGTGAGGAGGAGAGACTCTCTGGACAGTGTAAGTTTTTCTTGGATTGCTTTTTTTTATTTGTTCCTTCGTATATTGCATGAGTGCATGGGATCATACCTGTCTTGAGTTGTTCAGACTCGCATTGCAACTCCCTGTGAAATTATCAATAGTAGTATCGTTTTTGGGTCTTGACTTATCTAAACTGGTGGATTCATCCTCTCCAAGTTTTCTTCCCCAGGAAATACAGTGGTACCATCTATCGTATTCAATATATGCATTTGAATAAGTACTCTTGTTCTTCTCATTAAGTACAAGCATTTCCAATCCCTCTTTTTCCCTCTACCCCCCGCATCCTCTCCATTTTGATCCAAAAGGAGCATTTTTTATCACCCGTGTGAGTTCAACAAAGTAATGGCATATCTTTATCATATATGTAGGAATTTTTACTTTGATTAACTGACAGGAAGTCTTTTCTTCTCACATATTGATGCTGATAAATTATTCGTACATTTGTTGTTCTAACTCTGTTACAGGGCTGGGTGAGTTTTGAGCCTCCGAAGACAACTCTGAAAAGGATGCTTTTGCAAGAACATCAGAAAGGGAGTCCAATGAAAACATCCTTGAAGGATAGGCAACATATTAGCCCTCACATGTCAGAGGGAGCAGCACTTGTTCGCCCAAAGGATCGGACAATCCCTTCAACATCCTTTTACCCATCTGGAATGAAAGGTTAACCTTAACCCAATATCAGAACATTCACACACTCAGCTACCAGAACAGTAAATGTTATTACTACACTCCTGTGTTCCAAAGTAGCATTGCTTCCGCTCTATCATCTCTTTCAGCTACCCTATCAACCCCTATGGGACGGCAAGATCATGCTAGGGACACTAACAATGTGAGTGCAGATACGTTAAGCAGTGGGGCTTCTTCTATTGAGAAGTCTAATTCCATGTTGATCAATCAGACCAAGTCTCTTCTGCAACCTGAATCTAACATACTCCAAAAACCATCCACCCATATGATGTCACCGACATTGACACCAGTATTCCCTAAAAAGCCCAGTGAAATGCCAAATTCAAATAGTAAATGGACTGTATCAGCAAGTAAGAGACATGGAGCAACAACTACAAAAACTTCAACTGTTGGATCTGGTAAAAATCATGATGCTCAGTTATCAGCCCTGGCTTCTATCACCTTGTCTTCTGCCTTTCGTGGGACAGTGTCACATTTTGATGCTGCAAACAAAAGAGCCATCAATCCATCCTGCATTCTCATTACCACTTTCTGCCTGATCATCTCCAATGGCTAGTCCTTTATCAGCCCCTGCATTTTCATTTTCTACTTCCTCTTCAACTACCTCATCATCCACAGTTTCATTTGGTGGATCTTTGAGTAGTTCTAAAGTAACTGCAAAAGCTGTAGATACTAAGCAAACATTGTCCTCAACTTGCATGTCCTTAAGTTCCTCCTCACAAATTGTTTCCTCATCCCCATCGTCTGCTTTTTCAGCTACAGCATTTTCTGCTTCTAGTTTTTTCTCTCTTCAGGCCCCTAAAACACCAGGGTCCTCATCTATTCCTTCACCTTCTGTGAACTCAATTCTGGAGCCTCCTAAACAAGAGTTTCAACTTCCTACCAATAGAATTGATTGGAAAGCAGATGTGAATGGTACCAGACAAGCACAACCAGTGCAGCCTGGGCCTCCTCCTTCTGAATCTAGTTCAAAGTTTGAACCTTCAGTGTCATTGGCCTCTGCAGTTGAAATTACAAGCAGATTGGCATCTGGAAGCCAGCCTAGTTTCACAAATATAGCAAGTGCTGTATCTAATGTGGCATTGAATACTCAACCAGTAAACTCATCTGGGGTAAATACTCTGTTTTCAACACCGGTCCCAACTTCTGCTGGTACCACTAGTGGAAAGAATGAAAGTTTGGACATTTCAATTTCGCAGGAGGAAGCTCCTGAGACAAGCCAAACTACTGAACTTAGCTTGGGAAACCTTGGCAGTTTTGGACTTGGCTCAACTATGAACCCAACTGCTCCTAAACCAAAACTGCAAAAGATGACACGTGTTCAGGGGCCTTAGGCTGTCTGTAGAAGCAATTGAAATCATCTCCACACCAAGTTTGTACAATTAATTACTGATCTTATAAGAAAACGTAAGCACTCTTCTACTTGTGATTTGTAAAAAGAATTAGATCATCGAATACTGAATTGTGCCTCCATTGCATTTTCTTGCATTCTTGAGTAATGACGACAAGAGTGGAGGTGCTCAATTTGAAGCTGGAACGGTTTGCAGGTGAACAAGGAGGCTTTTTGGTTTTCTGGACCTGAAATGCCGTCATATGATCCTTGAACTGGGACGAAAATAGTTAATACTTCTTTTATTATAACTTTATAATCTGATTGAAAAATAAATAAATAAATAAAACTACTAAAGAGACAATCCAACATTCCCATTTATTTCAACATTTCAAAATCAGTATGGTACGTGACAAAGGGCAATAAACAAAATTTGAGTACACAATTAAAATTGACTATAAATTTTCACATGTATTTAAACGGGAAGGCCTATCTCAGATATCTTCATTATCCGTTTATCCAGCATAACCCTCAGCCGTTTCAGAAGTGATGCCATCGAAGCAACCTAATTATAACACAAGAAAGCAAAGAGCAAGAGAAATGGAACACCTTCAGGAAGGTTATCAATCAAGGATCAATTCATAAAAGCTGTATATGTGTGTCTATGTATGGATTAAGTGGATGTTGTATTTGCCTCAGCTCGAAGCTTTAACGCCTCCCTACCTGGAATTTCTCTCAGGCCTTCCATTAAATCTGCACAATAAAAATATAGAGGGCACGTTACCATCTTGTCATTAGAAGCTCATCCCATCTACAGCTTGGGTCCCAAGACCCACCCTTGGACTTCAAAATAAATTAAAAGGGCTGTTAATAAGCCAAACAAAGCCAAATATAATATGCTCACAAGCAACCAAGTTTGTTTGAACTCAATAACAGTGCTTTTAATGGATTTCAACCTCAATTCATTAATAAGTGAACTGACCTGAGCTGAGCATGAAAAATTCAACAAAAAACTCAGTCTGAATACAATCCTAGCCAAAGACAGAAGTTCGTAATATCTTAGGCCCTAATTGGTTAATAACCAGAAATACAGCATTTAACCACAAAGTCATCTTTCATGTTCTTTCAGTATAAAAAACTGAAATCAACAAGGCTGCCAGGGGATAAAGGAAGCCTTTTCTATCACCTATGCTAATTGTATGCAATATCTTATCTAATAGCTTATGTTATGAGAAAAAAAGAAATAAGACCACCGAGTTCCACAACAAACCCCAAGCAGTCCTCCCAACAACCATCATAATAAAGAACATTAATCAACAATGAATACCTGCAGCTTGAGTTTCAACTTTGTAAACTTGTTTAGCAAGATGCTGAACTTGACTTTCAGCATTCCTACAAATATAACTCAGAGTGATTAGAGAATTCAGTTGATGAAAATTTTATCAACAAACAAGGGCATTGAATATCACTTTACTTGAGCTCAGTATCTCCATGTTTCACATCCTTTTCAGCAAGTGCTGCTCTTTCAAGCAGTTTTTTACTTTCTTTCTTCATTAAGTCAACAGAAAGGTTCAGCTCTTTCACATTTTTCTCAGCTCTAACAAATTGTGCCTGTGATTATATTTGAGGCAACAAAAGACAACAATGGACAACTCATGAATCATGAAATCTATGACCTGAGATTTTAGCTCATGTGAGGTGAACATGTTGAAATAGAAACTAAAGCAACACATACTTTTATTTATAGGTTCGTAGGGTGAAAGAAGCTGCTATAAAATAAAAGAGAGTAGATGGTACCTCCTCCCTTTGAAGTCGACCCAGCGTATGATGAAACAAAAACCTTCTAGTGCCTGCAGCAAAATCCTAGAGGAATCAATTCTTGTACAATTCAGAATGAAACAATCATACAAAGATATAGTTACAGTGGTAAAGAGGTTTAAAGTGCAAGAAAAAAGTGTACAGAGATGCCAAGGGCAGAACATGACCCCGAGGATTCCACATGTGAACCTATGCAAGAGAGGCTCAGTTGAATGGTTGGAATCTAAAAGTGAATAAATCCCTCTAGCAACAACAATGAAATGAAAGCTGAATATATTCATCTCTGCTCTTCAACACTATACAGCATAAATATATTGGGAAATCAATCATACTATATGGTTGAGAATTATAAATCAAACTGAAGTCAAGCATAACAACCTACTGTCCAATGACAACCAAATCAACCACCCTTAACACTTGTAGCCATTCCCTTTCTGGTGAACACACTTTTAATATGACCAACTAGCTTCTCTAAAGCCTTTTCTATGCTTTAAAATGGAACCTAGGCATATAACCATTCTTCAAGCAGGTACTTTGCAGTAAATAATTAATATTTTTTATGATCAGTATCTGCTAGCTATATATGCACCAGCCAAGTTCAAGATCCTCATTTCTAGTCATAAACATAACACATGATGGTTGCACATAAATGTCTTGGCGGTAAAGGCATTACATCATGAAATATTTTTGAATCCCAGCTTCTTACTTTCAAAAAGCAGAGGAAATTAGCCGTTTTCCCATCCAAAACTACGCCTCAGTTCACTTAAGTGGAAAGTTAATTTCCTCAGTGCTTTCACCACTAGATCTCTATTCTAGCCACCAACCTTTTGTCCCCATTGCAGATGTTGATTGCTTATCAATAGTACAATGGAACTACATTACTTTTCATAATGGTGACTAAAACCACATTACCTGATCACATCAAAAAGTATATGAAAGAAACAAGATTCAAAATTGCTTCCTTTCGAAATGTGTGAGAGTTTGGAAAGTTGCTTGTGTAGAGACCTTACAATCTAAGATGAAACTGAATAGAAACAATCAAAACCCATACCTCGCAGAAGAAGGAGACCAGTTGCAAGAGCAACCCCAATAGCAATAGCAGGGTGTTCCCTTGCACTCATCAGCTCATCTGCATAAATAATGTAAGCCAATGTTAAGTAATTTGATGGTAAGAACCACCAATCTCAATCAAATATATTTCATAATGCTTCTTTTAGCTACCAAGCTAATATTTTAAACAGAAGATCCAATTAGCCATTTTCTTTAATAAGTCACTTAGCAAATTGAAGCGAACAGCAGAAAAACTCTATCCAACATGGAATTCAACAATGTGATTGAAGAAAAAAGCTTTTTTTTTTGGCATGATAAACTCCATAAGAATATAAATTTATCGAATAAAAAAACACCCACTAAGAATGCAACCCATATTAAATACAGAATATGCAACAAAAAACAAAGCAATATCAAAATCTTACTGAAGTGAATGAGAAGATTTGACCTTTAACTTTGCTGAAGAAAGTCTCTTTATAAGTTTTATACAGGGACATGACATGCGGCACAACATCCTACTAAAAATGCACGGAAGGAATCAAAGTAAAGCCAAAAAAAAATAAAAACTGCGACACAAGTAAATTGATAAGGATCAGCAGAACAACAAAAGATCTATGAATGAAAACCTGTAAAGAATGAAGATGAGCGGAAGAGTTCTGCTTAACGTCAGACCGTTGCAGATCCTCCACCCATGCCTTTCCTTCTTTTGCTGCTACTGCTGCAGTTGCTGTACCCTTCTTCGCTCATTTTTCTCTTTCTTCCCCGTTTACTCTGCCCAGTAACAGAGACTCGTTATTTGTTTGTTTATTTTATTCTTTTTATTTACCTATTTATTATTTTGTTTTCGCCACTAATTTTTGTAATTAATTTTAGTTAGAGATATACCCATTGTTACTTAGTCGAAAACTTCAATAGATTTGGATTTCACATTCCTAACTCCTCCTACCAGTCAGAATTTCACTTAAAACAAGTACTTTCAGTTCATATCACGTGATCTCCACGTGACCCTTTCCTTTCCTAACTACCAACTCCTTTCATTTCGATTCTTTTTTCCACCGCCCTCTCCCTCTTCTTCGTCTTTTTCTTCTCATGTTATTCCTCTCCTTCCAAAATTAAAGAAACAAAATTTGTATCGTAATCAGCCAAAAAGCTTCCTCTTGTTCTTCCCCTTAAACCATGCTCGCCATCCCATCTCTACATTGCTTCTTCGAGAAACCCATCTGGTAGATTTCTTTTAGATGATGCGTAGCCGTTGCTGCTGCTGTTGTTCATCGTTTACGTTCACAATCCGAGATGAAATACTAGATTTCATTCGAGATTACGATCGTCTTCAGCACATCGCCGTCGTCCTCATTTACATTCAAGTTCGTTCGTTGGTTTCACCTCTATTTAAATCCTTTTTCGCACTGACTATTAAACATCAAATTTTCCATTTTTTTCTAATTTTTTATTTCAATTTTTATTCTGATAATTAGATAGGTTGTGCGTTGATTGGATCGCTAGGAGCATTATACAATGGAGTATTATTGATTAATTTAGCCATAGCGTTATTTGCGCTTGTAGCTATCGAGAGTAGCAGTCAAAGTCTCGGTCGAACTTACGCCGTTCTTTTATTCTGCGCGATTTTGCTCGATATTTCTTGGTTCATTCTCTTCACGCAAGAAATCTTTAGTATTTCGACCGACAATTATGGAGTCTTTTTCATCTTTTCCGTTAGACTCACACTGGCTATGCAGATTATAGGGTTTTCAGTGAGGTTATCATCGTCGTTTTTGTGGATTCAGATTTACAGATTGGGAGTATCTTATGTTGATTCTACAGCTCCTAGAGAAGCTGATTTTGATTTAAGGAATAGTTTTTTGAGTCCCACGGCCAGTCCTGCTGCTGTGGGAAGAACATGCTCGGAATCTGATGATGCTTTAGGAGGATCCATTTATGACCCTGCTTATTACTCTTCTCTCTTTGAAGATGGTCAAGACAATAAGTTTTCTTTAGTGGTATGTTATTTCTTTAACTTGCATTCCCTTTGCAAGTTTCTCATGTTTCTTTTTTTTCAGTTTTTGTGCTTTTCGATGAAATATGTTGTTCTTGTTTACTGAAGATATAATTTGTATTAGCTGTTATTTTTGGATAGGAAACACAATACACTTATAATTCCTTGTGATAAATAGTGAACTTCCAATGCTGCAATTCTGCGTACTTGGGCTAGACTGTTTTGGAAATTCATATACTGCTGCATAGGTGTATATTATTCTCTATTTTCATTGAAGTACCAGGCTTGAACTATTTGACTCTTCAAAGGCTGTGCCCTAGGAATTGAAGATGAATACTATTATTTTATATGGATTACTTAAAATCGTCTGTAAACTGAGAACATGTACATGTTGGATTTTGAAGGTTGGAGGTTAGAGTCATTATGTCTTCATGTAGTGTACACTGTGGTATTGGAACTGAAGAATGAAAATATCTTAGAAGCTAAGTGATCTTTATAACTTTTAGATATTTTATGCAACCCAGGATTGTACATCAATTTGTTTCCACTATTGTTTTTTGTTTGTAGGGTATCAGTGATGTTATTGGTGGTGATGGGTCTACCTCTGGTGCTGAAGCTTCTCAAACTAAGGCATGCATTGGCAGATCTTTTCAATCTATAGATGTAAGTATCTATCAATATGTTCTTTCTCATTTATTATGGTCTTTTTGGTGACTACCAAGCAATTTGATTTTTTGCACCAAGTAAGTAATGCTCTCAAATGGTAATTATAGAGTAATTCTCTTCAATGTGATAATTAGGTTCAGCCTAAAATAGAAGATGCTAGACTAAAGTTTCTGATTCAAAACTTTTTAGAGTTTGCCAAGCCTTGCTACAACTCTTTCCCAGTTGTAATTTCTTATAACAAGATTATTGTGTTGTTATGAATAACGTTCATAAATTTTCCATTATGACCGCTTTTGCCTTCATTATCTGACAGCCATTTTCCTTGATTGTTCTTTAACATTGTTATCATGTGAACATACATTTCCTTGCTTTTTGTGTGAATTTTTCTTGAACATTCTCCCACAACCTTCTCCTTGGTTTGACATAGTGATTTAAATCAGGAATATCTACCTTGATAGCAAAATTGTTATAAGACAACCCTTGAATTTGATAATTAAGTTTGGTGAGCAAAAGTAAATGACGTAAAACAGAGTCTCTTTTGGTAAAGTTTATGAGCATTTGTGATTACTACTGTGAACTACAGAACAATTAGTAATACTATTTTTGTTGTTCTCGAACATTATTGACTTTGGGTTCAAATGAATTTATAGAAGGAAAATTTTAACATGAAATAGGATGGAATTACAAAAAGTAATGCAAAAATGGAAATATTAGAAAGAGAATAAGAAAGATACAATACCTCAAATTCCTTTGAGACCCTCCCAGGAGCATTACCTAAAAAATCATTTAAGAGGAATTTGCTATTGCGAATATATAAATATATAGATAGATAGATATTTTGTTACTCTCTCAGCTTGAATTGTCTTTGTAATAGCAAAGCTTACGCCTAATTTAGCAAGGGAAAATAAAAAGTCTTTGTAATTGTCAAAAGGAAGATTTCCTAGTAACTATTTGATATCTGAACAAATGCCTAAGCAATTGAATTGACTAAAAACTAAAATCCTCTGACTGTATAATTAAAGAAATACCTTTGCTTGTGAATCAAATTGATTTTGGGGACTTTACTAGATATCATCTCTTCCAGGGCTTTTACTACAGACTTTAATTAGGTAATATCAGGAGTTCATTTGTTGGGTAGAATGTACTCTGTAACTCATTTTCACACAAAATAACTTAAAGAGTTATCTGTACAGTCAATTTTTGTTGCCATAAGGTGCACTTCTTTGTTCCTTTTGCAGCAACTAGAGGTTCATTTCCTAATATCTGATTGGGTGGATAGCTCACTATGGTATTAGCAGTAACTGTGCGCTGATATGTATGGACTTCTGTTCAGAAGTAATTCTGGTTATTTTCCTAGTTGGATGTGGTGTCATTCGATCTCACTAGTTTGACTGCTTGCAGGAGGAGAAAGCAATAGGCAAGTCACAGACAGTTTGAATTTTGGTTGCGGCATACATGGAAGATTTGTTTGACTTGGCTGGCTTCCTTTTCCCAGATTGGTTTGAGGTTTATCACTGATGTGGCCAGATTGGATTCTTGTACAGTTCCTCATATTTAGGCATCGTTTGGTAAGACGATAGCTGGGAATGAAAAGTTAGAAAAGAAGGGCATATGTTTGATTGATTTTACAAGTAGTAGAATGAAGTCCAAGGATTATTTCTGCTGAGAATTGAAATATCATGTGATATTACGCTCAGATGGCCATGATCTTGTCCAGTTTTTTCAGAGCCTGGAATCAGGATCTATGCCATATATGCAGCTGAGGTTGGACACATTCGGTTGTATGGGCTCATTCATTGTAGGTAGTCATAGAAGTTTGGCATGCAAAGCATAGGGCCATAGTTTTTTATTTTTTTTCTTCAGATTATGCATTCTTATATGTTAAAAGCCTTCACTGCTGTGTTTTAAAAGCAAGCAAACTAAAATAGCTTATTTAGAGTTGATATTTTGATTCTTTTCATTGCTACTTACAATTGTAGTCAACATCTCTATTAAAATGAAAATACATATTCTCTTAGGTGTTGGTATTCAGATTCTTAAAAACTTAATGTATATATTGATGAATATTTAGTCTCTCATCATGACTTGCAGTTGTTGCTCTGTCTTCTACCATACCAAATTCATTTATTTCATGGGATGGTGTTACTGAAGATGGCTAAAAATCTAGCTAGCTAGTCAGGAATAACCTGTTTCTGCCCTCTCAATTTCTTTTGATGATACAGCACACCATAAAATAACTGTCACTGTTACATTAATCAAACATCGTCTCTCTCTCTCTCTCTCTCTCTCTCTCTCTCTCTCTCTCTCTCTCTCTCATTCAGCCAAACAGAATTTCCTACTCTTTGTCAAGCACTCCCATTCAGCCAAACACAAAACACAGAATTGCAAATAATCACTTACGTAGAGTAGGCAACCATCCATGTATCTGTTGTAGTATTATTTATATTTTAAATATCGGCAATCTACTTATCTGTTGCGTCGACGACTTGACGCCATATTTCAATCGAACGATGCTGCTTCTGCAGTAGGTTCTTCTGCTCCTCGTTAGACCCATGCTAACCAACAACAACGTACTTATCTTTAATCTGATCATGAACAAAGACATAATAATCAAATTCCAAGTATGCATTATTAACATCCTTGAGAGAAAAGGCATAAAAGTGACATGATTGTCGACTGAAGTAATCACAAAAGGGCGTTTTGGACTGCACAGCTACAGCTGCAGCCTTTGAATTTCGAGATTCTGGCTATAATTCTTTAAGCTGACGTGGCATTACTGCCACCACCTCCTTCATTTCGGTCCGGCCGGTTTTTATATATATATATATATATATATATATATATATATAAAATCATAATGATTCATTTCTTGAAGACCAGAAAACCAGCTAGACTACGCCAACTCACAACGCGTAATCACTTAATTAAACCTACAATTTAATTTATGAAATTTTATTATTAAATCCCTAACTATTCCATTTCTTCAAAAGGTACATAGTTTGTCCATTTATACAAATAGGTATCTGGCCTTTGTAAAATGACCAAAACAGCCTCTTAGATCTTTTGGATAAGACTCGGGGACCTATTTGATACATGTATACAAATGAAGTTGCTAATTTCAAGAAAATATAAATAATAAGGGAGCTGGTTAATAATATCCCTTTTAATTTATTAACAATAATTAAAGAAAAAATAGGAAAAAGAGAGGACGCGGTTGAGTTTGACTTGAGCCCGGGATTTTTCTTTTTATCTTTGTCGTCATTAATTGAAAAAGATTTCCATTTTCTGTAAACACGCAGAATCAACAAATCCTTCCCGTGGCTGTTTGGCTGATTTTTCTCGAGAATTCTGGTACGTGTTTAAGGGCTGTTTGGCTGACTATCAATTAGATATTTTTAATTATTTTTAATTTTAAATGGTGTAGCAAATTTGAAGATTATTGGATTTATGTGCAAGTTAATCGTTCGTTATTATTTGTGATGTTTCCAGATTCTTCTGCTGAGTTAAAATTCCATTTTTGACTAATTTTAAAATCTCACCTACCTTTTATTAATTAATTTTCTGGGTACCGTATGTAATTGAAGTTTCATTTCCTTAAAATTAGTTAGTAAAAGGCGCTTTTGTTAGATTTCCGAGTTGGGGTTCGTATCATTAGCTGAGTGGTGCCGTTATTCGTTCAGTGTTTCGGGTAAGATGACCCAATTTTCTCTCTTTTCTTTAAATAATTTGATTTTATATGATTTTTTGATGTTCTTGTCTGTTGAGTTTTAGGATTTTTCTGTCTGGGTTTTTCTGAGAATGGGTTGTTTTCTTTTGGAAATTTTTCTGTTGAAAGGGTATTGATGATGTAGATCTGTTAAAATTTTGAAGAAAGTTGAAATCTTTCACTTGTTCATGTTGATCTTGATGTGGGAAAGGTGGTGTTTTTTATTTGTGTTGATGCTATTGCTTTTAATTTTGACAGGTAATACATACAGGAGAAATGGATGATGGAATGGCAGCTTCAAGATATTGGTGTCATAGGTGTTCTCAAATTGTCAATCCAATCATGGATATCGAGATCAAATGCCCATTTTGTGAAAGTGGATTTGTTGAAGAAATGGAAAATGATTCAAATAACTCCAATCAAGGGCAAATCCCTGATTCCGGTGCCCTCTCTCTTTGGGGACCAATCTTGTTAGGTATGATGGATAATCCGCATACAAACACTAGAAGATTTAGGAGAATGGACTTTGAGGAGGATGATAATGATGATGACAATCATGATGAATTGGAGGGAGAAATTGAATCCATTATTTCAAGGAGGAGGAGGAGAAGTTCAGCTGCTATTTTGCAGTTGTTGCAAGGAATTCAAGCTGGTTTGCAATCTGAAACTGAGAATAACAATAACAACAATAGGGATAGGGATATGGATATGGATAGGGAAAGAGATAGTAGTAACGATGGGGAAAGAGAGCGTGAGCGTGTGATTTTGATCAATGCTTTTCATCAAACTATCACTGTTCAAGATTCTTATGATGGTCAAAACTCAAATCATAATCATACCCTGATTGGGTCGCTAGGTGATTATTTCATTGGTCCTGGTTTGGACTTGTTGTTGCAACATTTGGCTGAAAATGATCCGAATAGATATGGTACACCACCAGCACAAAAGGATGCAGTTGAAGCAATGCCGAGTGTGAAAATTGAGGAGACATTGCAGTGTTCAGTTTGTTTGGATGATTTTGATATTGGTACCGAAGCAAAAGAAATGCCTTGTAAGCATAAGTTTCATAGTGAGTGTATATTGCCCTGGTTGGAGCTTCATAGTTCTTGTCCAGTTTGTAGATATCAATTGCCTGCTGATGAATCCAAGCTTGAGTCTGAAAGGTCTAGGAATAATAGTAGCAGTAACCAAAGTGAGAATGAGCAAAATAGTAGTATTCATGCTCATGCTCATGCTATCCATGGTAGCAGCCACGGTGTGAGCAGTGAAGAGGGTGATAGTGACGGGAGAAATGAAGGCGGGAGAAGGTTTTCAGTTCGTTGGCCTTTTAATGGTTAGGTCTCCTCCTTAAATTCTCAGTATGGTGAAAACAATTCAACCTTGAGCTCAGGTTCTGAATACGGAAATGCTTCTCAAGCTAATGAGAATTGAGTATGTTATGATATTGTTAAATTGTTGTTCTGTATGTTTTAATGTTATGAGTTGTCTGTGTACATAGTTAATCTTACTTTCCGAATTTAAATCTCGGAAATTTGGAAGAGCATATTATGCTGTGTGATTTTTGTACACTTTTGTTGCCTTGGAAAAACAATCTGCTACAACTACTATATCGTTTTCATTTGCTTTCGTTTGCATGCTCTCTTTTTCCCTACTTGCTTTGAAAAATTCAACAATACTATATTGTCAATGATGGATGCATCTTGTGCTTGTTTGAATTTAGATGGCAGGCAAAGGCATTTGACATGGACTATGCTCATTTTTAAGATGAGTTTGAAAAAAGTAGTGCTACATATTCTAAATCTTATCATAAATTTTCTACTTTAAATAAATAATATTTGGGATATTATTGATCTCAAAATACCCCATTTGGTATCTTACGCGAACATACAATACGAGATGCCGATGTATGAATTCTGTCAGGCTGTGGAAAATAAATAAATATTCGTTCATTTTCTTACTGTTGCGGTGTGGTTTCATTGGAAAAGCCTTTTGACCTCTTATAATAATATACCCCTTTGTTGATCACGCGTAGGGAACAATAAAATAATTAAAGGAGGCTTGTTTGCAGTATGTACGGCCTGTGATAATATCTGGCCTGAGGGAACTGCCATCCAATCATATGCCAAAACCATGCGAAATTTGTCTCTGGGAATCCCTTGCTTGAATTGAATTTGAGTCCTTTATATCGTAGTGTAATCTCTTCAGTTGACAATTGGCGACATGGAAAACATAATTTGTGGAAAAAGAACCCTTCTTTCATGGGCAGGTAAGTATCACTTTCTTGATGCTTCATGAGTGAAGTTTCTGCAAATGCTGGAATATTGCGAAATGCAATGCGAACTAGCATAATGCATGATTCATTTAGAGAGATGGATTGTATCACCAAGCAAATCATGCCTTCACTAGGCGCCAACTACATAAGCAAACAGCAGAGCACATGCACTTTTCCGAAGCATACATAGATCTAACCCAAATTCACGTCTCTTGCCACGATGTTTTAATAATGTATGATAGTTTATCGGGGCAAAATACAGAAACAAAGTAAGCAGCTGATGATGAAACAAAGCAGCATTTTCCCTCGCATACCGAGAAGAAAAACCTCCCACCAAAAGATATGATGGCCAAATCAAAGAGAAATGGAAACGAAAAAATCGTGGCAGTCCCACTCGTCGAACATCAGTTCACAGTCAAGATTTTGATTATTGATGCAGTACCAACGCGGTGAAGAGCCACAACTGAATCTCCTTTCTTGCAGAGTCCTCTTGCCTTGGCATGTTCAATAGCAAACTCCAGTGATTCTTCAGTTGTCTCTGCATGGGAAGCTCTAGCAGATCCTGCGTACAAAAGTGGAACTAGCCCACGAACAATTAGGCTATGCCTTGCCGGAGCTTCATTACTACATGACCAATCGAAGGAATCAGTCTTGATCTCAGGGACAACAACAGAGAGAATAGGCATGCCAGGCCTGTACTTAGCTACCAGTTTTGCAGTACTCCCTCCCCTCGTTAGGACCAATATCAGAGCTGCCTTTGCAGAATTGGCTGTTCTAACAGCAGATGAGGCAAGACTTTCCAATGGGCTCATGGGCACTGGTGAATGTTCCATAATCCTCTTGAAAACGTCTCCGTAATCGAGTGTGCTTTCAGCTTCTACGCATATTTTGGCCATGGTACGAACTGCCAACTCCGGATAAGCTCCAGCAGCTGTTTCACCACTAAGCATCACACAATCTGTGCCATCAAGAACAGCATTGGCAACATCAGTGGCCTCGGCTCTAGTTGGCCGGGGGGACTTGATCATGGACTCCAACATTTGTGTTGCTGTCACAACAGGTTTTCCTTGGATGTTGCACTTGTAGATCATGACTTTCTGTGCCAGAAATATCTTTTCAATTGGAATCTCCATCCCAAGGTCGCCTCGAGCCACCATAAATGCATCTGAATTTGCAAGGATGTCATCAAAATTTGCCACTCCTTCCTGATTCTCAACCTGCCAAAATAAATTTCAAGTAAGAACAAGATAACAAACACGAGAATTCCATTAAATTCATAACGGTAATAATTGACCGTAAATACAGATAATGCACACATTGCAATATTCTAGATGTCAATCAACTAACAGAAATTCTTCTTTCCCAATCAGCCAAGTCAAAATTAGGTTCTGATTTATCTACAGAAACAAGACCTGTATATTAAATACGCGGCAATCACATACCTTTGACATCAGCATGATATTTTTAGCATGCTCTCCAAGAAGCTTCCGAACCTCAACAAGATCAGAACCTTTACGAACAAAAGACAGAGCAATCATGTCAATTTGATTAGGGATTCCCCACTTCAAGATATCCTCTTTGTCTTTCTCTGTTAAGGTTGGTAGATCCACTATAACTCCGGGGAGATTAACATTCTTTCTCTCGCCAAGCATAGAAGAGTTCTCACAACGGCATTTAACCAAACCCGCTTTCACATCACAAGATAAAACAGTAAACGTGATTGTGCCATCCGCACAGAGTATCACACTCCCTGGCTTGACATCCACAGCCAACTTTTTATAGCTCATGCAAATTGTGTTCTCATCGCCCTTTATGCTGTAGTCAGTGCTTATGGTGATTTCTTGACCTTGTTTCAGTTGGATGGGTTTTCCATCTTTCAAGAATCCAGTTCGAATCTCCGGACCCTGTGAGATCTCATGTCAAAATAACATTTAGGAAAATCCTCAAATCTACCAAGGATGGTTATATCAGCGGCTTCATTTTTGCAAAAGAATAGAAAAAAGACACATTCTGACTTCAAAGAGGAAAAAGAGAGAACCAACTATCAACTAAGAACCACATCATTGGTTAAAATCATGGAAATACAATACATCCGAGATTTAGAAAATAGCCAACAAAAACAACACATACACCAAATTAGACGAACAAAACCAAACCACACATGAGAGCCTCAAAAAAACCTGGATCAGACATCACCAATCCCAAATCAAGCAGAAACAAGGACACGCCCCGACGCAAAAATTACAAACAAGACCAAAAGAAAATATACCTTGGTGTCAAGCATGACTGCACAGAGAATACCAGTGTTGACCATGGCAGTTCTGAGATTATCCAGCGTTTCTTGATGATACTCGTGAGATCCATGAGAGAAGTTGAAACGAGCGACGTTCATACCAGCTCTGAGTAATTTTTCTACCATCGGAACCGATCTTGAGGCGGGTCCCAAAGTACAGACGATTTTCGTCTTTGGTTTCTTCTCAGACGTTGAGATGCCGCCGTTTTCCATTTGTTTGAAGGAAAGATGGAAACTTTAGACAGTTGTTGGGGAGATTTTGAATGAAAAAGAAAACCCGGATGGGAAGTTGGAGAAAAAAGCGAGAGAAATAAAGACCGAGAAAAAGCAGCAGCCGAGGCTGGGGAGGGAGGACTAAATAAAAATGGTGAGGAGCGAGCGACGGATAAAAAGTAATACTAAATGTTTGTTTCTTGGGGAGCAAGCCCATTGGAATATGATACGTTGTGTCTATTGTCACTTTGCCACATACATTCTTCCTTCTAAACATGCGAATTTAGTGCAAATTTGTAAAACAATGCTTACTTAATTTACTTTAAACAGTGTTGTTTCATATCAAATTTAGGGAATGGGGTAGATTCATATGTTATAAAATGGTCAAAAACTTTCGCTAGAAATTTTAACAGTTTGATCAACAATGAAGTGAGATATTATTGGAATATTCTCCCACGTAAAAGGAGGTTGTTTCTTCTATTCTAGAAGAAATCTGAAATGGGATTTCAATGGGGGCCTCTGTTTCTGAAATGTACTCTGCTGACATTGGATTTGAATTTGGATTTGGTGCAAGTGAAAATGAAAGAAAAACTTTATATAACCCTTCTTGACAATATGAAAATGTTTGTGGGAGTCAAGATGTGACAATTACTTCCATTTATTATTGTATGCTTCTTCTTCGACTTGTACGTATTATTCGGCTTCTGGACCCCAACTTTGAGTCAGTTTTCAGGACCCCCGCCCCTCACCCCCCTCCTCCCTCCCCCAACCCCACTCTCTTTCTTTTTTTTTTTTTTTAATCTTCACTTAGCCATAGTAATTTTACTTGCTCGTAATGTGAAACCTGAAACTAGTAATATTTTGCCTTGCACGTTTTGTGTTACATGGTTTATGATGTCGGGCTTTCCTCTCGGTATAGAAATCTACAGGCGAGAACCCACAGGTTTGTAGTAATAATGAAATCCATTCACTCATTTCAACAAAGTGCTACATTCAGAATTACTTTCCATGCTAACTCAAAGCACAATGTTTTATGTTGATGGTTTTCATGTAACAAAGTCTCTAAGAGAACTTTTCCCAAGCACCTAGATTTGTAAGTAATGCCGCAGGAAAATTATAAAAGCGGCTGGCAGCATTTTCCTGCCGCATCATGGGAGCTAGAAAAAAGAATACAAAAACTAGTCATTACCGTGAATAAACTACTGCCGGACTTGGTTGACATCTTGAAAACAAAATAGAATTACCTAACAGAAGATCCAGCCGAGTTTCCACGTTCACATCACATGTTTAGCAAGCTATAATAGGAAAATATTACCAAGTGATCTTCTGTATAAAATAAATAGTCAAAGTTGATGGACCGTCTCGGGATTCTCTTGACACAAATTATTGCCTAGCATGCATCACATATTCATTTTTAATTTACATCAAATAAACAAGAAAATGAAGAAAAAACCAAGTATAAAGATTCAAGTCATAGAAACTTTTTGAGGAACTATAGCATAATAATGGTCGGTTCTTCCTCAATTTTTTTCTGGGTGGGTTGAGAATTCAAGCTAGCATCAAAAGAACCATGAGCAATATGAAAATCTTGTCTGCTGCCAATAATGTTATTGTATTAGAAATATTATAATTTCTCTAAACTTAATCCAAAACAAAAGGTGTAACATGAAGAATGACATGAAAATCAGTTAAACTGAGCCGAGTTTGTGACAATTGTGCCTCAATCCACCCACTACAATTCCAATATGAAGTACGGTGTCTAGAATGTAAAAATTTCATGACGCCACTTCAAATATTGCTTGAAATTCTTTAGACTACCTGCCCAAAGAGAATGGAACACACTATCTCTTCAGCTTTGATGATTGAACATTAGAATGTTTGGCGGCGTGATTAGTTCAAGCAATGAGCATCCTCTAGAGCATTTTGGGCAAATTTGTCGAGATATTTTTAAAGTTCGTCATGGCGCTGAGGTTGCTCCTCGTTCATTGCTTCTAGTTTATGTTGTAGTTCCTATCATATATCACAACTTAGCCAATCTGATTAGAAAATCAAAGGCAAGAGAGAAGAGGTTAACACTACAAATTTCAGAAAACCAGAAAAATTACCTGAAGCTTTTCTTCTAGGCAAACAGCAGAGGTAGACAATAACGCCACATATCTGCAATGATAAACTAGATGTTAAGAGAGCACACAGGAGACTAGAGAGAGAGAGAGAGAGAGGGGTGGGAGAGAGAATTCTTACTCGCAACGGCTTGGTTCATCAACATCTGTAACCTCGTTTTTCAACCCACATCTAAGCTTGACCTGTAAAACAACACATGTAGAATTCAATCTATTAAATCTATGTTGAATATAATAAATCAATCTTTTATTTCAAATTCGTTTCAATGACCGCACTATCTTATTTGCAAATCTTCAAATGCAAAATCCAGAATGTGTTACATTTATCCATTGCACATGCACAAAGTAACTGCTTCTATTGTATACATTTGACCAACTAAAAGTCTTAAGAAAGAAAATTGAGAGATAAGTAGTTGCACCAAGCCATGATAAATCATAGCTTGGCCAACTGCAGTAGAGGTATAATAATTACCTTCATACTTCTATCAGGCCCATTCCAACACTTATCACCATTTGAAAAAAGCATTATGCGGTAAGAGTCCTCGAATTTATCCCAGCTCCTATAGAGGGGAAAAAAAGAAGAAACGGACAGCAAAGTAAATACTAAGTTAAATAATCACAGACAGAAAAGAGAAGTTGCAAAAATGATGTGGACATCATAAGGGTTGGCAATGATCCAATAGACACTAGACTTAATGAACACATACAAAGATAACATAACTGAAAAGGAATCAAGCATTTGCCACATGACTCAATCCCCTTTCACCCACCAAAATGGTATCTTAGTTTTCCTCAATCTCTAAGACAACAGGTAAGCCATATATGCAACTAATAGAAAAGAGTTAAAAAAGGGGTAGTAGACACCTACCCCAGACGAGATGTAGAGTGGCCCTCCTCTTGGGTAGCCTTTTTGTATGGACAGACTTTGTAAACATACCTGAAGCAAGATTAGCCAAGGTAAGACAATTAGAATTAAAGATAAGTGCAACTGCCAGGAAGATCTAAAATATAAAACAGAGAGAAATGTCAAAGCAGTAAGAGATTGTAACTTGTTCTGCCTGCTCTCAAAACATTGACCATAGAACGAATAGAACTCCTTCTCTGGCCCTGTGATATTAAACCTCCAAATCAGTTTAGGGAAGCCGGGGTAAAGAATTAAATGTCAGAGCATGAATTAGCAAACATAAGTTCATCTTATACCAACCAAAATCATGCTGAAGCTTTTGTGTCAAACTTGATATCCTTGACTGTATTTTAGACAACTTGTCACTAGACTCTTTATACTCCTTGCGGACACGAGCAGCCTCTAAAGAAGCCAAATAGAACAGATAACACATTTCCATGCGTAAATTTCCATTCTAACTATAATGTAACATAAAGGTTTGATCCGTACCTGATTTGTCTATTGGAGTTTGGAACAAATTAACAGCCTGCAGAATATTCCTCACTGTTTGTTGTATCTTCTCCAACCAAGATGGATTACTTGTGGTTGTCATCTCTAATAACAAATGTTCGACAAATCAGAGAGTGGGGTTCAAGTTAGCCTAACCAAAAACAGCTGAAGGCTCAAAAGCAGATTTGACGACAGAGAATTTATAGAAATAAGGACAGGCAAACCTGATGAATCCAATTCATCATTGATGTCAGATTTGTATGAAGTACTAGTGCCATCATGATCCTCCTCTCTATAAGGTTCGTCTTCCATATCATTGTCATCATATTTTTCAGCATCCTCATATTTTTCAGGGTCATCATATCTTTCAGAATCATCATCAGTATCTGTAGCATAGTTATCCTCTTCCTCATCATGGGTATCCTCAGGCATCTCTTCATGGTCTTCATGATTAATATCTGTTGCATCACTTTCCCCAGATTGCTTCTCAGTTTTTTCTCCTGTCCAACGAGAAGCAACAAGGCGACCCAACTCTTCCCTTGACAACTCCTCAGTATTTTCAGATACACCATTCCCCTGCAGTACCGTGCAAGCAGACTATCTAAATCTGACTGCATTCTTTGCTTGGGTCATTTGAAGCATATAATATGATAAAGGTGAAAATTACAAATAAATCATATAACAACGTTGATGCACTGATGTATCACATCTCAGAAATCTATACTTGTGTTAGGCATAGACACAAGAACTAGACTTCATTTTGGATATGTTATACTTTTTCTGGCCAAAATTGGATTAGATTTCTTTAGGTTTCTTTAGGTTATCTGAGACAGGTTTCTAAAACTTCAATCTTCAATAATTATTGAGAAATGTACCATTTTCTTCTCTTTCTGTGGAGGCACCTGACTTTCAGCATCAGAAATTGTTTTAGACTCTGCAGCAGACCCATCTTTGTTACCTGGTGAGACAGACCGATCAGTCTCTTCTGCTGCATGCTGTATTGAGAGCGAAAAACATGTCAGAAACTTATATTTTTTGCATTGAGCATCACTTCAGTGGAACTACTTTTGTGCAAGGAATAAATGAATTAACAGAGTCTTTATGTACCTGCTCTGCTCCATTGAATGGTGTTTCCGGATTTTCAATAGTAACACTGTGTTTATCTTCAGCTGCTAGATCATCACCAGCATGGTCCACAGCCTCACCCTATTAGAAAGCTGGGTATGTGAGAACTTGAAAAAGGACATTGTTTGTAATGGCATGGATTGGTAACAAAGATATTCCACAGATTGCAGTAAATAAAGCTTGACATGTGAGCTTCTATATGGGCCATTTGTAGCCTTGGAGGCAATGTAGTTGTTGTTCAGTTATTACAGAATAAACTATTGGTTTGAGTTGTTCTTGTTATTTCTCAGTATTCATTTCAAGGCAATCTGCAGAATCAACCATGTTATTCTACAGAATCAACAATTAAGTTTATTGGCTCTGCAGAATTTAAATTACTTCCGTATTCCAGGTATTCTTAGACAGGATGCAATATTGAAAATATCCCTTCTACTTCAGTTTTACAATGAGCCCACCCATGCAAGGCATCATCACATAACACATGCAGGAACCAACAGGCAACTAAACATAGGCATGATGAATGAGGTACCAAAGCAGAAACAAAAACCCAAAGCAGAAAAACAAATTAAAACCCGGCTAATGAGGTAAGAAGAACCAGCACAAAGGTGAGAATTGTCAAAGTTTTAATAATTTCAGAACAAAAATTACATAGTTAATCGAAGATAGTGGCAATGAAAGTGGATCAGTGAACCATATATAAGAAAATATTGCATCTTACACTAAGTCTGTTTATGTGTACATGCATAGATTGGAAGTGAAAATATGTACCAGATTAACAGCCATTAAAAATAATTAAAAATTGATTCAGCAAGTTATTTCTCAATGGATTTAATAATTTCAGACTTGAAATAATATGCCCTGCACTTTGTTATAAACATCCATAAAAATTGGAGGGGTCTCATGGGGCTTTCAGTACAAAATTTGAGCTTTGTTAAAAGCATTAACACAGTTATGGACATATGAGTTTATCCATTCCAAACCAAGAAAATAAATTATAATTTATGAGTTGTCATGGAATTTTATTTTGTAATTTAAACTAACCAAAGTGCATCAATAATCGATTGGAAATTAAATGTTCTTAAATCTATATTAACAAATTGACAAAAGTTAAGCTCAAAGGTAAGGAGCAGTTGAACCTGATCCAAAGATGACTCCTCCAAGACACCAACCTTGTTGTCGTGTTTACTACCAGCTGGCTTGTCTGCACTGTCAGTATTCTCCTCAGCTTCATGTTTTAGGGACTCATCTTTCTCCCCAGATTCACTTTTCTCCCTTTGATCTTTTCCCTCAGCTTCTTTCTTTTCCTTTTCTCTCTGCAGACGCTCTTTCTCCTCCGCCTTTTCTATTTGTTCTTTACGTTCTGCAAAATAATTATATGACAGTGAACTTTAATGATGATCAGCTAACACCTATATAGCTAGGAATATTAGCACCTTACATCCTGACAAGGTAATTAAGAAAGGTTTATTCTTCTTATCCATGCATCACAAGGTAATCAGGAAATATAACATTTCATCAATAACAATCAATAAAAATATGAGAAAAGACAACAATCCAAAAAAGAGGTATAGAAGAATAAAGCAACTGTTAGAACATTAGTACTAGGAGTTACTCGCTAACTTTGACTTTTGCAATACAAGTGGGAATAAAAGAAATGATCAAATAAAACCGTATAAGGTACACAAGGAAAAATAAATCTGGAGAAACGCACACTATGAGCACTACTTGTAGGATGATGTTGCTGTCAAGACATATGGTAAGGGCACATGGCATCAATATATAAAATGAAGATACCATGTATTTTCATAACTTAATTCATAAAATTGTGGGCTCAGCATTTAAATTCACCTTTTCCATTCATGATGATTCTAACCTCATGTTAAGTCCACTAGATGATCGTAATTCACTCAAATTGACCATATAATATGTGGACAAACCAATTTATTCATTAAGAAAAAATGCCCATGACAGACTATGGGTGCCACCTTACCCATTTTAACTTGTACTCCAATTATCCTCATAGGTGGTGTTTATCAGAATCAAATATCTATATCGCACAACCTCTTTGACACAAATATAATATTTAAGTTCACGTACTGAATTAACAATCAATTGTGTGATATTAAAATTAAACTCGTAAACAAATGTTATTAGTAGAGCAAAAACCTTGGAATGATTATGCAGGATATAGTTAAACAATAGGGATATTCAGAGGGGTTAGGTAAGGCATATACAAACCATACCTTTAAGCTGTTCAACGAGCCCTTTGAGTATTTTCTCTTCATTTTTCAACTTTGATAGTTCTGCCTCATCATTGCCTAGACTTTTTTTTGCTTGTTCAATTTCCTTTTTTCTCAAAACAACCCCCTCTTGATACGTAGCTATCTTTTTCTTCAATTTATCTCTAGCTACTTTACCAGCCTCCCAGCAAGTGTTTGGGCACTGTAATTTACCATCATACTCATCACTCCCATCACAACAATCTGCACGTTACGAGCCATTAAAAAATTCTGTAAGCACTAAAACTATCGTACTTGGGGATTACCCATCCCCTTTGCTTGCGTTAAGGGTGATAAACCACGAATAGAAATTAAGAGGTCAACAAAAACTATAAATTGAAAGATAGGTCATCAAGCAAAGCCACCAGTAGGTTTTTTGGAGTCCCTAGAATACTTACCACAAATGCCATCATTCACCCTGGAAGAAAATATCACACGAGGAGAATGTCCTGCATTCTGACAATAGAATTTTCCATTTGGGCATGCCGAAGTACCTATTACCCACAGAATAAAATTTTGAATAAGAAAATAGTTTAAAAGAGAATAAAAAGAAACTTGTTAGCCTGAAAATTGGAGAAACTCTTAAAAAAACTGAAGCACAACTTTCATATGAAGAAACAACCAAACTACAAAAACTATCACAATGAAATAAAAAAATAAGCTCCGCCTTCATTAAATTTAGAATCCCACTCTCCCTCTCTCTCTACACACACACACACTGAAATACATTGCACTGATATACGCAATGTTATTAGTTCCAAAGTGATCATATATATAAATCAATAAGTAATTTTCATATAAAAATAGAAAATGCAAGATAAAAAGTAAAATAAACTAAGAATGAAACAAAAAAATAGTAGGAACCTGGTTCATCAGTGCCATCAGGGCAATCACAGAAATCGTCGTTGAGCTGAGTTTTAGCGAATTTCTTGGATCCATCTTTGCACTTAATGGTACCTGATGAAGTCTTGTAATAATTCTCATCTGGGCATTCCAAAAAACACATAAAAATCAAACTCCATATATAAAATCAACAAAAATCAAACTGAGAAGACAAAAGACAGACCTTGAGGAGAAATTCCGTAAAATGGATCTTTGAGAAGAGAAGAAGAAGCAGTTGATCTGTCAACAATCGAAGAAGAAACCCATAACAAACTCAACACAACAGCACAGATGAATCTATTATCAACTAATACCGCTCTCATTTTTTTTTTGGGCAAATCAATCAGCCAAATGGTTTGTTGCAGTCCAGTGAAAAACTAGAAAAGGGTGAGCGAGAGAGAAAGTTTGAGTTCGAGGGACAGATGGGTGAAGCGTTCTCAATGCTTGTTACTGCTTGATGAATGTCTGGAGAATTGGAGACTCACGAAGTAAAAGTTCAATCGGTGGATCTCCTGGAAAGGAAAATGTTTAATTTCCACTTACCACCCACTTATATCCAACATAATTTTTGATTGTGTTGGATTAAAGCATATGATAATTTTAAGTTTATTACAAATGAGTACATAGTTTTAAATAATTATTTTTTCTTATTTTCATGCTACTAAAAATGAAAAAACACTCATTTCCGACCAGTTTTTTTTTTCTAAGTTTTCTTTTAATCGCACACACAAGGATGAAGCGATGTCGTTTAGAATGGGAGGAGAGAGGTATTTTATTTTCTCGAGAGCAAAGGCAGTTACACACACACATACACGGATGAAGCGATGTCGTTTAGAGTGGCAGGAGAGAGGTATTTTATTTTCTCGAGAACAAATGCAGTATGCGTAGAAGGTAACATTATCCAAAACCTTTCAGAGCTGGAAACAGAGAAGAAAGGAGAAGCTTTCCAAAGCAGTGAACGAGCAAACTCCAGTCCATTGCGATGGAAGCAAGTTCACTTTTAAGTTGTTATTCGAAAACCCATTTCGTATTTAATCTCCAAACTTCATTTTCATCTTCTCCCTTGAAAAATTTCGCGCATTTGGTCGACTTTGGAACCAGAAACCGTCGAGTATCCGGCCCTCGAAGCTCCACTGTTACTTGCTCGGCATTTGCGGTACAAGAGACGTTGGAGAAGACGAGAGAGTCCGTCAGGACTAGTAGTGCGAAAGAAATGATGCCGAAGATTGATAAGAGCGGCAGGTTTTGCAGCCCCAGAGCCGCCCGTGAGCTCGCTCTGTACGTATTTCTTGTTTCCTTATTTGCCTCTGTGTCGTTCTTTTTCAAAATTGGAACTTTTGTAATGCAATTGAACTCTAGGTAGGATTCATTAAGAGAAAGTTCTTGCTTTTTTTTTTTTTTTATTTTAGAGATTGAATTTTTACATGTCTAGAGTCAATGTTTTGTGGGGATACTGGCAGATTAATTGTATATGCGGCGTGTTTAGAAGGGTCTGATCCAATTCGGCTTTTTGAGAAGAGAGTGAATTCTAGAAGAGGTAATTCCTAATATTTTGCTCAATCTGCCTTTATCACGTTTAATTGCTTGAGATGATTTAGGGTGTGCTGAATTGCTTGTTGTTTTGGCAGATTTTGGAAATCTAATTAGTTTCTTTTTAATCTATACATTCAGAACCTGGCTATGAATTCGACAAGACTGCTTTGTTGGAGTATAATCACATGAGCTTTGGAGGCCCTCCTGTGACAACAGAAACGACTGAAGAGGCCGATGAGCTTCTGCAAAGCGATGAAGAAGAGTCTGCAATTGGTAATCATGCATTTGAGAAACACTGCATTTGGAACAAATTACTTCTTCCTGAGTTCATATATAGAAGCAAAGTTAGTATATTCATGGTAATATGAACTTATCTGACTATAATAGAAATAAATTAATGCTTCTGCATGAGACATTGTTAATCTTGAAATTCTAGCACGGTAGTTTTGTTGGTGTATCTCAATCTATGAGACACGGAAAATTGAGTGTGAATGTAAGAGAACATGTATCAATTTTTTGTATGTTTCATATAGGTTGTGCATAAATGGATAATTCATCATTTTGTGAGTTTGCATCAACTTATTGATTTCTGAATAATTGTTTCATTAGTCTTTGTATAAGCCTAATTCCATGTCGAATTTTTACCTCAGAAGCAGAAGTTCTTTCAGCTCCACCAAAGTTGGTGTACAGCAAATTACTGTTGCGGTGAGTCCCTGATGATACAAGTTGCATGTCTTCACTAGATCATGAAAACATCGGCCTCAATCAGTCCTTCATTTACATCTTTGTGTCTAATTTTTATTCTTTATTGCAGTTTCACAAGGAAGCTTTTGGTTGCAGTTGTGGATAAGTGGGATAATCATGTCCGTGTTATTGACAAAGTTGTCCCACCAAATTGGAAGGTCTGGAAAATGGTTTTTATTGTATGCATTGCCTTATTTCAACATTGTTTTTGCATGGATGATATGCTCTCATGAAAACTTCAAACTGCATGCCAGGCATTGATGTCTCTGTTTTATGTTTCTTGACTTGACCAATTTAAACTTCTTTGGTCTTTCTCTGGGAATATCTTTTTCATTTTCATATGATTTTGTAAAAATTTAGGGAAGATGTATGCTCTCCATTGTCATCAATTACCTGGAAAGATTTACCACTGCTTGTGTTAATTATGATAATACAAGTATGTAGATGTGTTTGTATGCATAATCCAAAATATTATCAGTCCTTAGAATACCTCCAGTAAAGCGTTCTTTTCAGTTTTTGTAAGTTGAGAAAATGCAATTTGAATAGTATTACACATTTGGGAATATGCAACATAAGCAAATTCCTTTAGAGTTTATTTACCTTGATTAGTTTGGTCTAATCCGTTGGCATATTTATATATAGCTTTCATGTGTCTTACCCTCATCGGTGTACTTTCAGGATCAGCCCGCCGGAAGAATTTTGGAGCTCAGCATTCTCCACTTAGCCATGTCTGAGATAACTGTTCTAGGAACAAGGCACCAGATTGTGATAAATGAGGTCTGTCTCTCACTCCCCCCATCCCGCCCTGTTCACTGATTTCCTCTTGTAATCTTAACACTTTTTGTTAACATAATGTACTATTCCTGAAGGCTGTCGATCTTGCAAAGCGATTCTGTGACGGAGCGGCACCGCGTATAATTAACGGGTGTCTTCGGACCTTTGTGAGGGGTCTTGAAGGAACTGCAAAGACTGAAGCAGCAGAGGCTGACCTGGAAGTTCCATCTGAAGTATGAAGTGGTATTATTTGAAAACCATTTTCTACTCAGATTTTGTTGAAAAACTCGGGATTTACATGGTCATGAAAACCTCGGAGAAACTTCTTCTGTCTTTGTTTCTGTTGAAAGTTGCCACAAAAAGTTTGGGGCTGAATGTAAATTTGGTCAAAAGGGCAATTTGTTATCAGAACCAGGTGAGTTCCGGCAAAGAAGAAGACTTGAGATGACAAACAGACAATAGAGTATAATATATTATATGGATATGAATATGATTATCTTGTAGTTTCTATTCTGTAGAATGTTAATGTTGAAAATTTGTTATATAGATATTGAAAATCTGCTATTGGCTTTTCTCTCTTTATTGATTTCTTGATAGATCAGATGATATTAAAGTTTAAGAAGAAAGCCCCTTTTCAAATTCTAAAGTATTAATGTATTATGGCGTAGGTTGTATTTGTTTGTCTCGTGCAACGTCATTGCTCTGGATTCTGCAATCAAAATGAATCCCGACCTCTTCCTTCTATCGATTCCATCAGCAACTTTCTGGATGTACATGACACATCCTCTGGTTTACATATCGGCCATGCAATCTCGCCATTTCTGTTCTAGTAAATGAATTGATTTACCAAAATTATTTACTCCCTACTAAAAAACAAATGTTACAAGTAAATTACTATATGCCATTGTAACATTGGAAAACGAAAACCCTTCTCTCTTGCGTAGTGATCTCTGCAGATGATTATGCAGCAGCTCAAGAAGATGCACCGTTTCAAACAAGCAACGTTTTTCTTATTGGGTTTCACATAAGTGTGCAAGCAGAACGAAATAATCTAAGAGATCAGCATCACGTCCACGTTGTTGATTTACAGCGCACACACCCACTCAGACACTCTTAGTGTTTACGTAGTCGCCTCACCACCTTCCAGATTTCTTCTTGGTGTTATTTCGGCCTAATAAATGAATGCTTGCATCAAACACTTTATACTTTTATCACTCTCGCAGTATTTGCATATTCGTTCAAACAAACGCCATCGCAGAATGCAGAAAAACTTCTCTTCATTCATTCCTGTTATCTTCGGCATCTTTGCCTTTGTTTTGTGGTATTCAAAACATTCGGTAATGGTGTAATTTCATTCCAACCTTCATTTCCTTGCGGTTGGTATGACTACGCGTTTTAGCCCATTTAACGCCCAATTTGCATCCCTATTGGGCCAACATAAAACCAACGGCCCAAATCATTTGATCCATCATCTGTCCCCCCTCTTTCTAGGGTTTCTCTTCTCTTTTTCTCTATATATACCACCCATCAGGAAAGAGCTGTTCTTAATTTTTCATTGGTTTCATCTTTCTTCTCGTCTTAGATCAACTTTCCGTTTTATTCTGTTTGTTTTTTTTTTTTAATTCTTGAAATTGTGGATTATCACCTAATATTGCAATTTTTTAATTCGAATACTAAATCAAAGAATCTATCGGCCGGCCATATCGATGATCCAGCTTTACGTTTAGCTCCGCCTCTTCTTATTAAGAAAATCGCAGTGACAAGCTGGATAATTTTTTCAACTTTTCTCAAAAAAGGTTATATTTTTAATTTTTGGAGGTTGAATGATGATATGAATCAGACGGATTCCCATTGATTTTTTTATCAAAGATGAGATCAGCAACCAGCTACTTCTGACTTCTTCCATTGAAACGAAACTGTTTTTCAATTGTCCTTTCTGATTTGATGGTCAAATTTAGGGTTTTAAAATTGAATCCGTATTTAATGAATTGGCCGGTGAGGTTAAGAAAAATATTTGCTACTCTTGATGGGGAATTTTTGTAATTCCTGCATCTGATGATTCTTACCACCAAGATCTCTGAGGCCAATAAAGATTTCATTTTTATTTTTTCGATTGTTTTCACTGTAAAAATATGGTTTTTGTTTGGAGATTGTATTTGGAAGCTCAAGATTGAAGCATACATAGACTCAGGACCTTCTTGATGGATTCATAATCTGGAATTAGTAAAATAAATGACAAAGAGGATTTCCAGGAATGCGGATCATGTGGAATGTAAACAAACCATTCAGTTTCAGAGGATGGTGTAAAAGCACTCACTTGCCTACAAGTACTAACTAGAACTTCCCTTATTTCTCCTTCCAGCTCCCGTACTTGTGGAAGTTCGCTTGTGTCTGATGTTACTTGTTAATCAGCTAGTAATTTACAGTTGATTTGATTGCATCTAATATCTGCATCCAGAATGAAGGAGTGAATTCTTTCTTTGTTGGCAAGAGTAACCTGAGATTCATGCAAGGATTCATGAGAACTTACCTTGTTCTTAGTGGGCATGTAGAAGGGCTCGAAAACAAGAGGGAAAGGAGTGTCGAGGCCGCAAACTCGAGCCACTGGAGCTTCTAACTGCAATGAGTTTCACCATTTCAGTTAATAAACATTGTCATCTTAACACTAAGATATTGTACATTTCTAAGACTTCTCCAGTATGTAGTTTGCCAAAATAAACCAAACAGATAACTGAATCAATAAAATGATAGATTTGCCTTCCAAGATCACTAATTTTCTTCTAAGACTTCTCCAGCATGCATTGTAAAATAATTTGGCATGCATCAGGAGCTGTGCAATATAGACTTGTAAACTTCACCATGACCATCAACACAAACACACACACACTGTTCAAGAAATAGCTATGTCCATAACTGAATGAACTAATTTCCCTATGCAAATGCTTTGTCCTACACTTGCCTGCCTGTGCAGATCAGTAGCATATCCACGTTAAGAACCAGCTTCTCACATTCACAAAATTAGTATCATAGTACAAGAATCTTAAGAATGCAGCCTAAATGTGCGAGAGCATGTGTGCCATATTCAAATTTAAGTAACTTGAATGGATATCCCAAATAATTACCAGCCTCCAGGATTCATTCAAATTCTTACCAAAGATTTGCACCAATAATCAACGAAACAAAAGGCTTAGATAGTTTAAATATCTAGAAGGAACTCAAGAGGAAAAAGAAAAAGGTATTTAGAAAGTGATTACCCTTAAGAAGCAACGTTCAACAATAGATGCCGAGATTTCCGCACCAAAACCTCCTGTAACAGGTGCTTCATGACTAACCTGCAGTAAGGGCAACAAAACACATCAACAATGCCAACCAATTACTTAGAGAAGCATATCTGCATGAAGGTTCTATCCTTACAAGAAGTCTTCCAGTTTTCATGACCGATGCCTCTACCGTTTCCTTATCCCACGGTATCAGAGTTTTCAGGTCTATCAGTTCACAAGAAATCCCTTCCTGGAAAATCAAGGATCAAATAACTAATGAGAACCAAAATCTTAGTGCTATAAGTAATACTACATTAAACTTCATTGCATTATGACTATAGAATTAATTAGAATTAGACAATATAATTTGCTAGAGAAGCTAATTAATGGATGTCAAACCTTACAATATTTGTTTACAATTGCATATGGTCTGTGAATTTAAAATTTTAGAGCGATGAGAATTACATACCTTTTCGGCATCTACACAGGCTTGCTCCATAATAGATAGTTGCGCTCCCCAGCCAACAAGTGTAATGTCACTGCCTTTTCGAATCACCTAATAATTGGCATTTGCATTTATTCAGCTTCTGAATTCTCCACAGAAGATAATTATCATTGAAGATAAATCTACATACCTCTGCCTCTGATAAAGGCAGCATAAAATCATCCTCAGGAACCTCTTCTACAGACAAACGGTAGAGCCACTGAATATCAAAGACATTTACATGATATTAGTTGCAAAAATTATCAGTTAATAATTGGGTACCAAAGGATCACTCAATCTGAGGTGAATTGATTACCGTACCTTTGGCTCAAAAAAGACAATAGGGTTTGGATCACGAATCGATGATAGCAGTAAACCTTTTGCCTGTCGTGGGCTTCGCGGTATGACCACCTATAAATTCACCATTTAGGATATTGGAAAAAAAAACAGAATATCATATATTTTTAAAACGGAAAGCTATAAACAATCTCACAGTAAAACAAAACAGTTTCTTCAGATTCCTGGTGAACTGCAGTTAGTGTCTGGAGCATTGCACCTTGTGGAGAAGGAAGCGATAACCAAAAGAAGAATAACAATTAAAAGTCAAACTCAAGGATTAGGAAATTTACTTTGATACCAGGAACATGACAAAAGAAAGCTTCTGGGGATTGCGAGTGATAGTGCCCACCATGGCCCACAGCTCCATATGGGGTTCTTATCGTTAATCCTGGAGAACCACACAAAACCTCTTCATGGCTCAAAAGAGAGAACAGATAAGGGAGAGAAGAGAAACAAGAAAGGACAGAATCAAAAGGAAGTGTCAAAGGCTAACGGAATCATTATATTACCACCACAATTAAATTGATTTCCACTCCTGTATCTGAACTTAGCAGCCTCATTGACAATCTACTAAGAAAAATTATGTCAACTAAGGGTGACCCATGGAGCTACTATAGAACTTAGTTTCTGTAAGAAAGCTTTACCTGATCAAAAGCTGGAAAAATATAATCTGCAAATTGAATTTCTGCTATAGCTCGATTTCCCTATAACACAAGAAATGAAAGCAAGTGATATGTATGTCACATTAGAGTTCACCATGCAGGGAATGTTTCCAGAGTTTGTGCATTCTATAAACAAAATCTGCAAACACACCATGGCTGCCAGACCGATGCCAAATCCAACAATGCCCTGCATACAAGAAAATTATATGGAACAGATCAAATAAGCATAGCTCAAAATACTCTAATAGGAATCCTGATAAAATAATGAAAATGAAAAGAAAGGGAGTAAAGGACCAAAAAAGAAACACAAAACAAATAGAATCCAGAGTCAGGATTTTTAAAATAATGAAGCATAGAAAGAAGTTTTTGACACCGAGAATAGATTGTGAAACTGTAATACCTGTTCGCAAAGAGGGGTATTGAAAACCCTACTTTTACCAAATCGATCAGCTAATCCCGTTGTGCATCGGAAGACCCCGCCAAAGCTCACATCTTCTCCAAATACGTAAGCACTGCGAGGAAACGAACCGTACCATATGCAAATCACAATGGCAAAACTCATACAAGGTACAGATAATATAAAATAGCAAAGTCGACAACATTTTTAACTAGAGTACACTTAACTTGCAAAACAAATGGAAGCACATCAAAATCAAAACATCTGAGAGACATTTAAGCCAAACAGTGATAAAAGGTTTTACAACAGCAAGCACTATTAGATAATATGATTCAATCACACTGTCCACACCATTCCTACGCCAATCATCATCTTCTCTAAATTCCTTCAATGAATTGAATGCTCACTACAGATTGAAAGCTATATATGTATACACACAAACACAATACCAAAACAATTTCCGAATAAAGTTCATCATCAAACAATTCCAGACACAGATCAGATATCAAAAAACGTAGCAAATTCAAGCCCAGAAAGAATCAAACTTTTAAAGCAGAAACTCATCAGAGAACGCAAAAGCCCATCTGGGTATTCTCAAAAACACACCGTGGATCTGTTTCCAAGGCGATATGAAGAGCCTGATTGATGGCAGAGTACAAATTCAAAGACTTTACACCTCCATGTTGCTGTGGTTGAATCAACTGATTTTCACAAGAAGCTGAAAATTTTCTCCTTGAAAACGAACCCACCAACCTCCTCCCAAATCTTCTGACACCAGTCGCCATGTCTAAAATCTCCGCCAAGATTATCTGGTCGAGTTAGACGAATCCTTGGATTTTGTTCATGTTTATAAATTAAAAGGCAGTTGAAATATTTAACATTAGTTCGATAGAGTTCAATACTTCAGAGTTTGAACTGATTTGTCTATTGTACACGTGGCAGTCCAAACAACATTATCATTTAAAACAAATTTATTCCTTGTTTTTCTTTTTTAATTTTAATTTTAATGTAGGTCATTGTAGACATTATAATGTAAAAAAGTAAAAAATTTAAGATGCCATCTTCTTATTTAGGGAAATTATCACTTAATTCCCATGAAGTTTGAGATAACATCACTAATGCAGCATCTTTCAGTGTCCTAGACTTTCTTGAATCCTAATCTCAATCTCACATCAATCTACTATAATTTTGCGGAGCCATAAAGCAATGAATTTTCTTTCTGTGATGCAACATCCACAAATTTGTAAAGTTGCAACCCCACAGCCAACTCTTACCACAGAAATATTCATCCATTTGGGTCTTGGAAATATGGTTCATAAAGTCAGGTTCACAGGGATCAAATTTGTCGGCCACCATCGGGAATATGTTAAGGGCGTTAACTCAAAACCATATTAATTTAATGCAAAACGGAAGAAGAAAATCTGGATTTTTCTGTAAAGAATTGATTAAATACTTCTCCGACGGAAGTTCCAAAGTTTTATTGGGTACTATTATGCACAAAACAGAGAGAAAAAAAATCAAAGTACAATCTCTGCAGTTGGAATCAGACAAACAATTAGAATAGGCAATTTGTCTTGTTTTCTGCAGCATCATTTGTCAGGTGCTCTGCTTCACTGAAAATGGCCAAATTGTTTTGGCCGCCCCTCAATTTTAATACGAAGAAATCAAGAAGAAAACACTTATTTGCAGCATAACTTTTTTAATCAAAACACCACAGGAATAAATTCTTCTCTACCATCCACGAAACTGTTTCAAACAATAACAGAAGCAACAGCTGAATCTGCCTTAATCCATGGAAATTCTTCTATAATATCCACGAAACTGCTTCGAACAAGAAACAGAGGCAATAGGCAAAGCAAACACTAGTTGAATCTGCTTTAATAAATGTAACAAATGACAAAATTATGGGATATTCTGATGTAGTAGACTTGCACAGACAGATATCAATAACGCAAGGGCGATGTCAATATTTTCATACAAAGAAAGCACAACTTAAAAAAAGCTTAAAAAGGAAAGTTTATAGAATCCAAAATTCGCGAGGCTATGATAAAAAGATAACTCTATTTCTTCACTTACTGAAAATGAAAAGGTCTCAACTAACATTGCAACAAATTCCCCCACTTTGTCTCTCTAGCAGCTCTCTTACAAAATAGAAAAATGCAAGCTACTCCACAAGAAAGCAGATCTAGAAATACAAGACAGGGAAAAAACCCCAAACAAATTTGAAAATAGAGTACCATAATAGAGAAATAATAGAAATAAAAAACTAAAATAGCATCCCTAAACCCAAAACCCAAGTGGATGAAAGCTTGTTAGTAGACGAACCGCTATTTAGAAAGGAAAAAAGAAAAGAGCCAACCACAGAAGAGATAGAGCAACCTACTTGGATTCTTCTGAGAATCCAAGCCTGCCACAAGACTTGAACAATCAAAGTGAAACCCCATCTCTCAATGAATTATTGACTCTTAAGGCAGGTGGGCAGATACAATAAGGCAGCCTGAGTCATTACAGATAACTGGCCAGAAGTTGTTTCTATACCATGTCTGAAACCAGCCAAACTTTAAAGAACCTCCCAATGAATCAGACCGCCTTTTTCTGTGCAACTAAGTAAGGCTAACAACCATTTGCAACTCCATTTGCCAAAATTGGATTGTCTGAAACTACAACTGGTTTAGCCATAGTAGCCTTGTGAGCATCCCCAGTTTTTGCAGCTGATCCATTCTCAGAAACCTTCAAGTCCCCATTAGTCTGAGATGTTGAAGTGGGCTCTTTACTCAAATTGAAAGCAGCTTCAGATGACGTCTGCAACTTTAGTTCCCCAATAGCCACTTCTTTCTTCTCATCAGCAGGCTTTCCTTCCCATGCCTGCATGGCCAAAATCAAGAGCATGCAAACAAAGATGAGCTTCGGTGACGAATGACCAAAGAATTAAGAGAACAATACCAACAGACAAGAAAATCAGAGATTTTAAACTTTGTCTACTGGGAACAAGTGTATATCTTGCCTGTTTCTGCAGCTGCTGTTGTTTAGCCTTCTTTTCCTGAATTGTTTTCTGGCGAGCCTCATAAAACCCAAAATCGTCAAGAATGCATGTTTTACTTGAGTGATCCTTGAATATTTTGATCAATTTAAGCCCCTGCTCTAACTTGACCTGCAAGACCCCATCAAGATTGCATTTAAAATGGAAAAAGGAACAACAATTCAATTAAAGACATTAAAATTGCAAAATATATTATTTACCTCTTGAGTGTCCCTGCTGTTCGTCACAGGTTTGTTCTCGTTGTTCTTGAGAGTAATGTGCTTCAATAAACTATTAGGTACATCTTTGACAATGCGCCACTTCACTGGAAAGCAGCCAGTCCACTTGTCTTGTTGCCAGTACTCCACATTCTTATTAAAATCAACTGGTCCAGACATCTCCGCGAGGCCAACAAATTGCCCACTTGTATTAACCTGTGGAAGCATACAAAACCCATAAGCTAATGCCACCCAAACTAGAGCAGAAATACAACAGAGTAGGTTTTACTTTAATCATCAAATTCTCACCGAAAAGAAAAGAAACACGGGGCAGCTGCCAGACTTCTGCTGTGCCTCCTGGTATGCAGCATCAAGCTTCTTGTTGCCATTGGGGGTGCTGGCCCAAACATTATACTTGATGCTTTTATGGACATCGTCCTCGCTGTATGACTTAATGACAAAGAATTTAGCATCAGTGTACTCCTCAGGGAAATCTTCTTTATTGTACTGTTCTCGGTCTGGAATCAAATTTATCTTTTCCGTTTCCTCATCAGTGGTCCCATTTGTTGGCACATTCTGCTCTTTGACTGCTAAGGCAATGGGTGCTGAAACCTTTTGGTTCTTGGAGCCCCTAGCTCTTGGTCCCCTATTAAGCTCATTCAAGCCATCCATGTTCTCATTACCATAACCAAAGTAGCCGCCACGTCCTCTAGATTTATACTTACCATCAACAGCCAACCATCCTCTACCATTTGTTCGCAAATCATAACCATTAGAGCCATACCCCATTCCAGATCTAAATGTGTTACCATACTGACCATATAATTTATTAGGATACATCCTATTCACATTCATGAAACCCTGTGCCGCACCCATGCCAGATATTGGTCTTGGATGGTGCAAACCCTGTAAAGCAAAGAAAAATTTCAGAACTGAAATAAAGATCTCCTTATATAAAATAATCCTACAAATACTGGCCTGGCAAGGCAAATGGCCCAACAAACAAACCAGAATAGCAACAAAACATTGAAGGTTAATCATGCATACCATGTAATGGGAATTCGGATGATAGTTCTGATTTCTAGAAGATGCAACATTACTGACATTTGAAATTGAAGAATTAAATGTGTTGTTTGCAACTAGCCGTGCATCTGAGATCACTGGACTATCCATCCATGGAATAGGAGACCTCATCCCATCAAGATTATACCTAGGATCTTGATAACCAGAAGCAGGACCACGTCCAGGCAAAGCACCCCTTCCGTATGTATTACTTGAATTAAATGAAGACGTTTGATATGTTGGTTTAAAGGGTGCCGAACCGTTATTCCCCTTCACACCTCCAGCATTTGCAACACCATTGGATTTCCCATTGGTAGTTTCTACAGGCAAAGGCTTCTGGTCAGCAGCTGCAGATGTGGGAACATCCCCTGGTATAGGAGCAACAGGACTTGGGGAGTACGGACCACTGGTGGGAGTAAGAGGCTGGAAATAGTGTGGATACTGATAGTGCTGAGGTCCGTATAACTGACCATCAATGGTTGGGACTGGTGAACTTGCTGGTGAATAAGGCGCATAGGGTGCATACCCATAGCCATGGTGATACATAAGCGACCCATTATCCCCATAAACTCCCTGAGGATATTACATAACATAATAAACCATTAGAATAGAAAAAGAGACCATTACAACATCACATAGAACACCCAATCAAAGAATAGATTAAACATCATAACTTACAGAAGTCATGTCAACTCCTTCTTGACTTACATATCCGGGATATTCTTCCCACTCACTAACATTCCCATCATACCCTACAGGAATTTATAACAAAGTCAACACCACATCTATATACCCATTTGATATAATATAAAACAATAAAGACATCTATCCCACATCAGATATTTGGATTTATTCAAAATAGAATATCCTATAAAGTATAAGTCAATACTTACCCCCGTAGTAGTATGCAGTAGAGGGATAACCGTTCGGAAGGTAGCACATACTCTGGTCCATAAACTCATTCGGAAATGGAGTGCCAGTTCGCTCTGATGGGATCTGACCATTTGCAGCAGCATTAGCCGAATCAACAGGCCCAAACTGATTGGCAGCAGCCTGCATAGAAAATTCAATCAAACATAAAACTCAATAATTCCCATTCATCATTAATATAATCCCACAGACATGTCTCATAGCAAAAGATAACATTGAATCACAGTGCACATAAATTACCTTTTTGGTAGGCTCAGCAATTTCAAGTGTCTTGGTCTGTGAATCTAACGACAATTTCTGCAGCAAATCTGAAGCTTCTACGGGAAGAAAAAGTGAAGGAAACACCTTTTTATAACCAAAAACTAATATTGAAATTGAAACTAGACTCTACTACATGCTTCAATTTCCAAAAATTCAAAAACAAACAACTAATATCCAATAATAATAGAATTCAAACTACAATACGATAAGCAGAACATAATTCTTAATTCAATCTTTGAATGGTAAAATTCAGTTCCTCGGCCAAAAACCATACAACTATCATACCATAATCAACACAAACTATCAACAATTCAAAGCATCACAAACTTCAAAATACAACAATTTTTCACTAACTCTTGATCACAGACATACAAATCAATAAACAAAAAGCCCAAAATGCAATTTTTAGCCGGATCTACATCACGGACAGGCTAAGAAAAGACTATAAACCACAAATTAACACAAACCCAGTTCGATCCAGATGGAAAAAAGGAAACTAAATTATACCCAGATCGGTATTTCGAAAAAGGATACGATCTACAGCAGGAGCAACAGTAGCAGCCATGATTACCAACAGATCTTGATCGTTGTCGATATTTTATCTTATAAAACCCTTAAAAAAAATAAAGAAATTAAACTGGGTTTTAAAGATTGAAGAACCCTGTAAAAGAGGAGGTAAATGGGTACACTCTTCTCACCGAAAGCTCACAGCCGCCAAGGGTTTGGGTTTAGCGAGAGAGAGAGGGCTTTGATAATCCAAAAGCGGTGATTCAAATAGCACACGGACTCCTACTTTTCTCTCTCACCCGCAGGTCATTTTATGATCTCATCACTACAATTTCATTGGCCGTTGTTTCCACGTGGAGTTTCATGAGTGGCATTGGACTAATTTGAATATTCTTTTAAAGAGGGTGATATGGATTTGGGTGCCTTGGTGGGTAATAAAGTTTTCCAAACCTTATGGTTGAAGTCTTTGAAACCCTAGTTGCCATGTCACATGGGTTTTGCAATTTCGGTCTTTCTTTTTTTGTTGTTGGGCCTTTATTTTTTATGAGCCTTCTTGGATTTTTTGGGTCACTTAGAAATTGAAGTTGACACATTTTTTTTCCCTCATGAGCATTTATTTTGTAGGCAAAACTTTGCATAACTTCCTCTTTTGCATATTTCCCATTTTTGGCTAATGCACATTACATAAATGATTGACATATACCATGATCTTACCAATCATACATATATAGACATCCAGTGATTTAGATTAGAATGTGCATAACAAATGGTAAATACTTATATGAATTACTCAAAATTTTATGTGTTTATTTGATAGTTGTATTAATGTAAAATTTTTAAATTTAAAAAAAATAATTAAATAAAAAATATTCTCATCTATACTATTATAAAATAATAATTTGATACCTTATATTAGTAAAAGTCCTCGAAATTACGAAGTGTGTTAATAACATTATGATGAGATTAGCATATGAATTGTATTCATGTTGGACTCCTAATCCCTTATTTAAGTTAGAATTTATGGTATATGTTATATAATATTAATCATAATGACTCATCATGTAAATATAATAATTTTAAAAAAATAGATGAATTTTTATTATGCTATGATAAACATGATGAATCCCACAAACACAAAGCCATGCACAATATGAATTATAACTCACACAAATTCAAATAGTGAAATATTAATCACTTAATTTAAACAATATAAAACCCTAAATGCTTGAATAATGAGTTAGAGAATCCAACTGGCTATTGTTCACAAAAACAACGAATGGACTTCTTACATGGTGGAATCCATCTATCCAAGCAATCTCACCAAAATCATATCTTCCTTGAGACTTTTTTAATGGCTTCAAGCTCACATAGTAAGAAACTTCTTCCTTAAACCATGAGAAGAGCAAAACCCTAGGCCAAACCACAACCTCAACCCCATCAGGCTGAACAATGCTAGCAAAGTAATTGAGTTCTTCTTTCCTCCAACATTTCTAACAATTCTTTTGATTGTGATTGTAGAAGATTACAAATTCGGAACTGTGATTGATGGGTAATTTAAGCTGGTTTTGTATTGCGATTGTAGTTGTGTGCAGCTTGTGTTTGTTCCTGGAGAGGGAAGGATTATCTTGTCTATTTTCTCAGGTGTATAGCCATTGTTGCAGAGGAAGAGAATGTAGTCATTTGGTTTTATGTCGTAGATGAGTCTTGGATCCATTGCTTTTAATGGGTTTATGTGGCTCGCTTCGACGTCGAAGGGATCGAAAACTTTCATCGATCTACCGGCGAGAATGCTGTCATGGGTTGTGTCTTTGATGAAAGCTGAGGATAAAAGCAAACAAGGCAAACAAGTAACAACCAACATGATTTCCATTTTAAGTAATTTAAAACTTAATTCTTACATATATTTAATCAAATTAATTTGTTAAATTAGTCAAGTAACTTAATTAGAAACAAAAAAAAATTCTTGATTGAAATTTTTATTTCCTTAATTAATCACCTGTGGTCATAAAAGCAGATCTAATGGCGGCCGGGGACCAGTCGGGGTGAGTTGATTTGATAAGAGCAACAACTCCTCACACATGGGGACACGACATCGACATTCCAAACTGAAAATTCTAGTTCACAATCCGGCGATCAGATGGCAATGGAGTCGGAGGAGTGTTGGGAGGCCATGCTGCTAGTATTCCAATTCCAGGAGCAGTAATGTCTGGCTGTTGCAAGGAAGCATTGAGCAGAAATGATCAGCTACCATTTCGTCCAACAGAAGGTAAAAAAATAGAATATATTCTGCAACAAATTTAACAAAACCTTGAGAATATCAGTGGAAATTGAGCTTGGCCCCCTGAAAGAGAAGTATGCAACCGTTGGTGCTGGTGTTCTTCAAATACTTGTTTTACTTTGTTTTATTTGTACTATAGGAAGCCTTCATTGTCGCAACAATATTCTTATCAGAAGAAGTCTGCACACTTTATGAAATGCATATTTGAAATAATACATAAAGTAAAGATAACAAAATAATAATTTTCGAACTACATGCTCACTTAAGAAATTGAACAAGATAATCATGAAATTTAGTTCCTTGAGCAATGTCAATTCAAACAGCTGGAATGATATCAACTTCAGCAATTTGTTGAGTCATAGGCTCGGCAAAGATCAAACCAGATGCATTGGCTACCTTTGTAGCTGCTTCTGATTCTTCAATTTTCACTGATCCTACGGTGGAGAAGCATAAGACTATTCTCCCAATAGCTTTTCTTCCCATCCAGTTCTCCAACTTGCAAATACTGAAATTGTAAATTCAACGCAGAAAGATAATTAACATCTTGCATCTGTCATATCTTCTAATATTTGAGATGCATCAGGTACAAGTTCACAAAATTTTGGTGTTCATATAATGTCAAGATTGAATAACATCTCCATATATATAAAGTCATAATCATGCATAAAATAAGTATACTTCTTTATTGTATATGAAAAATATTATTTATTTTAACTTGTCACACATTTAATACAAAAAATAATAATTTTAAAAATATAAAATATTATTCATATTTTTAAAATTTTAAAAAATTTTAAAAATTTTTTAATTTACTATACATTTATCACAACTCAGTACTCAATATATGTTAAGTATACGTATGTATCATTATTCATCGTGTATATATGATGATGTATTCAAGACTGTCTAATAAATTTACTATCACAAAAAAGGGCATAAAGCACATGGTGTAGTGAGAGGTAGATACCTGTTGACAAAGTAAGTATATGCTTCTACCAACTTTGCCTTAATATCTGTGGTGATTAAACTTTCTCCCTGCATAAATCAAGCAAAACTACAAAATCAGTTCTTGCAAATTGTATACACGAATACCATCATCGTGTGGTGGCCATCTACAATAAGTCGTTTATTAGCGAAGTTCACTTAATTCACCTGAGTCAAAGGTAGTCATTTGTCAATGAAGTCTAAAGCATAAAGATAGGAAGAGGAAAAATAGCAATGGACATAAAATGCAACCTTGGTAATAATTATTGAATCTCCAATTAATTCATATAAACAAAAACTTATTGGTCTTCTAGGCAGTAGTGACCCTAAAAGTATCTTTTAAAAAGTAAACAAAATATATAGATCGATAGAAAGAAGAAATTGCCAATTACCATGATAAAGAAGTCACCATTTACAACAACCTCTGTCAAAAACTTCCTATCAATGGAGGAAGCTGTAACACAAATGCTCCAAGGTGCAACATTCTATACTAAAGAAGGTTCAGGTCTATCATTTCCAGCTGAAAACACAACCGTAACACCCTTTTGCATTGCATGAAATGATCCGATATTAGCGTTTGACGAGAAGAACGGCCGTAGAGGAAGAGATTCACCGAAAGAAGCCGAGATCACATCAACTCCCTCATACAATGCATCATCGAAAGTGGCAAGAATGTTAGCCTCAGTGCATTTTCCATCAAAATCTTTGCCCCAACATATTTTGTACACTGCTAGCCGTGTCCTAGGCGCTCCTCCTCTAGTAATGCCTTGGCCAAACGTGTATAAACTTGCATTTTTAGCTACGGATCTGACTGTTGTTGAACCTGTGTGCATTCCATGGCTAAGAAAATCTCTAGCTGATCGATATTCCATATTGGTTGTTGTGTACAAATGCCTATAAGCTTCTTCGAAACCTTTAAGGTAGTACTGTGCTCCGATTAGTTTTCGATTGCATACGTTTTGTGGATCAAATTTTTCTCCTTGCATACATGTTCCCTTCTAAGATGATGGATTAGGCCCTAGACAAGGCTTTTCCTAGAAACTTTCAGATTCAAGCCATACACCTTTTTGCCACAAACAATACATGAACAACTTAAATTTTTCAACTGGAAGAAGCAGTTTACTGTAACAATATAAAATGTGAAGAGAAAGACCTGAATCAAAGATCCCGACAACTATATCATCGCCATAGGCTAGCTGCAAAGAAATAACTTCATCGTCATTGTCCAATGTTAAGCCCATGAAATCCCAGCTTCTTGTTGTGTGCAACTTCAGAATTCGACTTTTAGATAATGATACTACATTTTCTTTCTCTACAAAAAGCAAGTTTTTTTCTTGATTATATTAAAAATCTTAATTAAACAATGGGAATCTCTGACTAATGTAATTAGTACAAAAGAAATAATTAATTAGGTCATTACTGGCCAAGGTGACTGCTTGGCTTGAATTGAGCTTTACTAAAAAACCAGAGAAGCTATACTTGTAGCTATAGATCATGGATCATTTAGCATCTTCTTCGCTTAAAATATAGAGAAAATAGTGTGTTAGTAACATACTACTAATTTTAATATGGGGCCGGACTTGAATAGCAAGTTCAACATAATTAAAGATTATAACATATAATGGAACTATGTAATGCAAGCAAAAATGATACAATTAAACCTTGGATAGACACTAGTGAGGAGCTGTAGATGAAATTTTGAGGCTAGTTTTGGATCAAAATGTTGGTTAAGCCCTAGATAGACAATGTAAACCTGCATAGAATAGAAACATCAACAACGAAAAAAAGAAAAATAAGATCATAATTAAAAAGCCAAGATTACGAAAAAGTTATTAAAGTATACTCACATGATAAGAAGTGGAAGTCGAGTAGTGAACAAAAGAAAGTGCAAGTACTGAGAGCAATAGGCTCCCAAAACAAACCATATTATCTCCCATGGAAGAACAAAACATGAATATGGTTGGGAATTAAAAGTGAAGAGAACAATGGCTGATTTCTTATAATTTATCTGAGAGTATATAGTCATCGAAAAAGGATGCTTAAACTGCATGCAATCAAAGGCTGTAAAGGTGCAATAACACTAACACAACTTGAGCTGGTTTTCATGATAATAATTTACCTTCAAAGCTAGTTGGCAAAGTTGAAATTAAGCACCCCCAGAAGATACAACTTCTACTTTTTCTCGTACTTCTGTGTAGAGGTGTACCTATATGTATATAATACACACACATACACACAAGGTAGAATTAAAGCCTAAGACTACCTAATTCATTAGGCTTCATCATACACCATGAATACTGCAAAGAGAAATGCATGGGATATCTCATCATTCTTTTGAATAAAGATCTTTTCTGACCACTTTTTTGTTCGTGAACAAGCTGATTAAGTTCAGTAAGATTACATGAATCAACACATTAGCTTCTAATTACTACATATAATTGCAACAACAGTAAGATGTGAACTTAGAAGAGTTTGTAAACCCACGTTATATATTTTTGGTCATTTTGTTTGTGTTTAAGTTATAATTATTGTATTAATATTAAAATATTAGCTTAATCAAACTAAATTAGAACTAACATATATACACACATCCACTATTATATAAGCAATATAGAAGAAATGGAATATATATTTATAACTAGGTAAGAACTAAATAATACTTATCTTTTAGTAGAATCATTGATGTGGCGTCATAAGTTTCATTAATCTTTTCATAGGTTTTTTAAGCCAAATTTGTCACTAAAAAATTTGTCAATCGTACACATGCTATGAAGTATCAATCTAGCTAGGAGGAATAAGCTTTAAACATATGCTTCAACAGGAACAAAAACTAGCTCTCTCTCTCTCTCTCTTTATACATACACACACACACACACACACACACACACACGCATATATATATATATATATGGAACTTTAGTAGTTAGTATCTACAAAAATATATATATACTTTAGGAAAAAAAAATAACAAAAGTAATGTCTGTACTTAATTAAATTATTTAATAAGATAAAATTTTACTAATACATTGCGTAAATTAATCTATCACTTTGCATCAAAGAACTTAGATTACACGAAACACAGTTTATCTTACAATAGAGAAATTACTTCACATCATTAAACCTACTTTTATATATATGAAATACTAAGAATTTTGCTTTGTTGAATAGACTTCTGATCACTGTCAACCATATATATAACAATCCATAATTGCATATCTTCTTAATGCATTGGTCATAATTTGGAAAAGTAAAGCATTTGGTTGTTGCTTTGATAAGCAGGAATTTGAAGTGCAAGATATTGAAATAGTTATGCGGTTCAAATCACACCCACAAGATTCAAAAAGATATATAAAAGGATTTCCAACAACAATGATAATGTTTCACGATTTTGTAATTTCAAATGAAATTTATGTCATTCAAAAGTATAGAAGATTCAATTTTCAGCTAGTATATATCAAGCTTAGAATAATGCAAATATGTGTTGTTCTTTATTCACATTTTTTTTTCAAATGTTATACAAGTCTTGATTATAGAGTTTGATATATTCTTATCCACTAATCAACAAACCAACTTATTCAAGTCAGAAAAAAAAAAAAAAAAAAAAGAGAATGAATTAATTATGCTTTTTCTTTCTTTTAGCTAGCGAGAAAATGACCTAAAAGTGCTTCTTCGAAACCATTAATTCCTCCCAAAGGTTGACTCACTGGTTTTTAATTAAAGCCATTTCAGTCTAAACTTCTTTCTAATGGATGATAGCAGCTTAGTCCTTTGATCAATTGCATGCATGGCTTATAGGAAGTGTATATTAAATTCATGAAGAAAAAATATGAAAAATATTAATAACCTTTGGCCTATCTCCTATTCGATCCATAATTATCAAAACAAATTTAGACCTAATTCTTTTCAGAAATGAATCTTTTCGAGTTATAATTGATCTTCTAAACATGCAACATTAATTATTTATTACATCAGTGTAAAGTATGATTTATCTACAACTTTACTTTATCTAATGCTTGTATTTAATTAATGTCTTGTTTCCTTTGTTGACAATTATTGCAGTACGATTACAACTAATTACAAATCTTTACAAGGAAAAAAGGTTATTTATAGTTGCAATCCATGTTTATTCTATGCTACTGTTGAAATCATCAAGGGCAAGATTAAGATCTGTTAATTACAGATAAATTAAATTATGATCAGTTAATTAACAGATAAATTAGAATATGATCCGATGATTATAAATACTTGTGCACGTGTATGTTGATGAGTCGTGATACATTTGGCTATTGTATTAGTAAGAAAGTTATTTATATGATTGTAATTGATTAACTTTAATAATATATACATTATTGTTCATCATCTAGGGTAAGATTAATACTTGCTTTAGGTTTATTGAATTATGATTAGCTGCAAGATTACCATTGATTATATACAAATACACATTACTTAAGTTAGCTATGATTAAGATTATTGATTAATTCTTCTACATCACTCTTCAATACAATTATCTGTTCAAATATCTGTCATTGCTTTGTGCTTAAGTATTGTCATTATATCTAACTGAAAGTGCTTTATAACTGTAATTAAGTAATCTATGTTAATCTTTATGCCAAATTAGTATGTTATTGATGATAGTGTTGATAATGATCAACATGTAATTTGTTGCTGATTAATTGATTAATATACTTCCAAAATAACATTATTATCTTCCAATTATCTGCACAAATCATGTCATTATACATGGCAAATTATTATGTACAGAAAATGATATTTTTATCCATTTAATACTGTAGTCATCTCTCCAGGGATTTCTAGTAGTAGAAATTTACAAAAAAAGATCAATTGGAGACCATACAAATAAGATCAATTTTGGACCCATTTTTCACTAACATTGCTTTCAGCTTCTGCTTACTTTGAAAGCGCTTCCAAGTTGAAGGAGAAAAAGAATCAATATCAAACTCTCTTTAGCTTCTGCTTAGTTATAAGATGGGACATTATTGCATTGGACTTTCCCAACATTTCCAATATTTGTCTTACAAAATCAACAAGTACCCATGATTTTGATCCTACTATTGACAAAGTAAAAAAAGTGAGAGAAATAGATTTCCTTTCCCTCTCAGAATCTAGGAAAAATGTTATGAATGTCAGGTCATAGATTATTACTACTAATCAGTATTTAATTCTACCTGCCGACCTTGGAACATAAACTTTAATCCAAATTAATGAATTGATTCTTTGAAAAATTAATCATGTATTGACCATTTTTTTGTCTACCGTTTGAATCATCTTTGACATGTGGGTAGGGTCAAGATCATTTTCAAGTTGGGGTTTGTAGAAAGAACCAAAATGGGTCAATAACTTTTGCACTTTCTGATTCAAAAGCCAGCCCTGAAACAAAAGTACATATTGTTTAATTTTTACTCCTTTGAACAAAGTTTCTTTTTGGTAAGTGCAAGGAAAGCACTCAAATGAATAAAAGTCTTGGTGCTCTAACCTTTATTCTTTCCATCCATCAAATATTAAAAAATATAAAAGTACTACTAGTCCAAGTTTTGTTCTTAAATCTTGACTAATTAAGATAAGGTAATTAACTAGTTTCTTAAATTACTCATTGAAATGACATTACATGTATAGGACAACCACATCCTCATCTTCATCATTGTGCCGACATTAAACACTTCCCAAAGTTGACATGTTCTTGTGCATGATGTCTTGTAGGCCACGGTAACTTTTATTAACAAACTTGTATATATGTATGTATGTATGTATGTATGTATGTATATAATTCGCAGGTAGAAAAGTGAAAGAATTTGAAAGTGAAATGTATATGATTCAGTTCAAGTAACTTTGATGAAATAAAAAGTTTTAAATAAGATAATCCAATTACATTAGTATAAATGATACAGTAGAACCATTCAATTAATAAAAGAATAGAAATTTATTTATTAGTAGTGAATGAAAAAAATTAAATATAAATTTCACTTTCAATTAATATAATAAGAAAAATTTATAGAACCATTTTTAACTTTTTTCATCCAACACCAATAAATGAAATAATTTCATTTTATTAATTAGATGATTTTATCACACCATCTATATTGACGTGGTAAAACTATTTCACTTAAAACTTTCTCTTAATGAAATTTTAAACATTATATACTTTATACTCGGATTCCAAAAATGAATATTAGAATTTTATGTAATGGTTTGAGTTTTGATTTAAACAATTAAAAAGAAAATATATTAAATAGAACGATCTCATTAACTATTTCAAAAAAATATTTTGACAAAATTTTCTTTTAAAGTTGAATATTTCCCTATTGTTAAACCTATAATTGAAATTTCAACACTTCCATGTATCTTTTTCATATCATCAATTTCTCATTTATATTTAAATAAAATAAACAAACAATATGTACCACATAAATATCTTTAAACAACTCAAAACTATTCACATTTGATCACACAAAAACATAACAAAATATAACAAAACATTTTCTAACTGGTAAATCTTCAATCTACTTCAATTATCATCTCCAACTTTACTAAAACCTAAAAAGTAAGGGTATGTTAACACTTAGTAGGTATTTACATGTAATAAAAGTTTTAAAATAAAATGAATAAATCCAATTTAATTTCTAAATCTAAGAACATCTTTAAGAATAATATTTGAAAAAAAATTTATTTTGACAATTAATTTTTTAAACAAGATGAAATAAAACAAATATCATTCCATTATAAACAATTTCACAAAATAATTACGTGTATTTTATGAACATTATTACCATGGACTGTCACCTTATTGATAATCAACGTATTTTAAGAGTATTATTCTCAAAGACCAGCACTCCATATGATTTTTCTATTTACAAATTTTTACCATTGAATAAAAATTGCATCTAAAGTCACCAATACATAATCAACTAAAAACATACCAATTTTATATTCAACAATTTTTAAATGAAAATGGTAACATTTCATAATGTCTAACAAAATTATAGAATTTAATTTTATTAACTTTAAATAAATATTTCAAACAAATTCAATTTAATCACAATACATACATATATTAAAAAATTAATATACATGTACTTAAATTTTTAATAAATTAAATACCTTACTTTTTAGTTTTGTAAAATTAAAATCATTACAATTACACATAAACACCTGCCTCAAAATCTAAATAATTTGTCACTCTAATCTTTTGTCAATTTGTTCTCTTCTTTAAAATCACCTCTTAAACAAAATTAATAATAATATCTATTAACCCAATAATAACAATTAAAATCTCTACTTAACAAAATTATACTACTTAAAATTGAATATAATCTTAAACTTATAAAATAAATTCTTCAAAATTATTAATCTATAATTTTATTCTTATAATAATAATGGTAAGTTTTGGTTTATAGGTGGTTAATATCAATTAGGCCTCAAATTATTGCATATTTATAAAAGTAGCTCAATTTTTTAATAAATTTTACTTATGACTTAAAATAATTTTAAATAATAATTTTAACTTATTTGAAGCAACTACAACAAATAAATCCTAAAAATTACAGATTATAAAATTTTTCATAGTCCAACAAATCAGTCCCCAAAAAAATTAATCATAATATTTATTTACAATATCCAATATACTTCCATATATAAATATCTTTGATTACCATCAAATTTATTAATCTACTTAAAAATTTATTTTAAACAATTTATAACAAAATAAAAATTTTATCAATTACTCAACAATTAAACTATAACAATCATTAATTCATAATAAATCTATTTAGAAAAATCATAATACTAAAAAAATTTTAATCATGGAACAAGATTAATTTATAATTCTAATTAATAACTTAAACTTGTAATATAATAATAATTATTATGATATTTAAAATCAATATCTATAACTAACAAAATTAAAAATTTTATAATACCTCAATTACCCTTAGATCTCAAACAAATTCTTCTCTCAACCTCTCTCTCAATTTCTTTGTCTTCTAATCTCAATGCAAACAAAGCAATGTTAAATTATACAATTTTGACTTCATTTATGCCTATAAGGTAAGTGCAATGGTTGACAATATTAAAAAAAAAAATGACCATTTGTTTTTATTCAACTTTCTAAGTCATTTATTGGTTACACATATACAATTTTACAATTATATGAGTTCCACTCATACCACCTAATCAATCCATCCATTTATGCAATTTTTAATGTATGTAGTACTAAATGCCTTTTCCCTTTTTTTGTTTTTCTTTCAATTAATGCGGGCTCCACATACTTGAAAATCCTTCATGAAGTAACAACATAATGTCAATAAAATAATAATAATAAATAAAATAAAATAAAATCATAACATGCCATTAGTATTATATATATATATATAATAATCAAAATATATCCAAATTTTCAAAATAATTAATATAATAATACTAATAATATATGCTATTACAATGTCAATATAATTTATATGGCAATTCAATTAATAATACGGAAAAAAAAATTCGTTCATTTGAGATAAATTTAAAAAATTAAATTAATTTTGTCATTATTAATATAGCGAAAAAATTATAAAATTTATCTTTTATTTTTTTTTTTTATACACCACTAACAAATTAATTTTTTTTAGTCTTACTACACTAATCATATTGATATAATAAAATCGTTTTGTCTAAAATTATTTTAAAAAATATATATGATAATAAAGATAAAATATTTTATATTTAATTTTTTAATTAATTTTTTAATATTATCAAAATGACATTGATTTTATCTCATTTATAAATAATTAAAAAGGAATTTACCACACACCTTGAATTACAAAAATAAAAATTTTAACACTTTAATATAATAAATACGAAAAAAAAAAAAAGGAGGTTTGTCACCTTTGTAAACAAACTTTCTAATATATTCAAAAACCATCAATTAGAATTTATCAAGATTAGATCAATGACCATATTTTTCAGGATGGATCAAATTGATTATTTTTTTCTCGGGGGCAATCAAAAGTCCACTATATTTTTGACTCAAATGTGGAGGTGCACATGTTAAATGCACAAAATGACATAATTAAAGGAATGAGATAAACTAAGATATTCAATAGTTAGAAGAAAAACGGTAGGTAGAGTGGTTCCAAATTTGCTGCCAATTGGGTTCATTTCTAAGCTAATTGCCAATGTTGTTACTCGCTAGTGAATAAATACTCTGTTTTTGACGTGTGAACAGAGAAAGAAGAGAGAAAGGAAAGTGCAAGAAAAAGATTGGTTGAGATTGAAATGCTTTCGTCCATGCGCACTACAAATAAAAAACAATGAAAGCAAAACAATTTAGTTTTGGAAATGAAAATTAGAAATCCTTTTGTTTCTTGGTGGACCCATTATTGCCACTCACCCCATCCCATCATTTCATTGCCACCAAGAAACTCTTCACTTTCTTTCACTTTCTCATCGCCATTAGCTCCTCGAACAATACTCTCTCTCTCATATAGCCCATACATTTTCCCAGAAAACAGAGGAAACAGAGCACTTTTGTTTTTTAAACTTGTTTTCTTTGATTGCATGCTGAAAAAAAGGGTGAATAGGTTTGATTTTGGTGATGGATTATTGCTAAGAGAATTGGGTTTTGCTGGGTTGTTTTAGGTTTTTTTGGATATTATGGGAAATTGCTGGTGTAGATGGGAGCCTTCAGTTTATATAGTCTCAACCAATACAAAGTCAGGTTTGTTTCCATTTAAGCTTTTTTGTTCCTCTTTAGTTTCAATAATTTTGTGTACTCAGAATTAAACTTTTATATAATTTTGAAAATAGGTGTTGATTATCATGCCTTCTACTCATTTAAATCAGTTTATTACATGCAAATTGTAATTCAAGTGAAAATACACTTTGCTTTGAGCTTCTTGCTTGTATCGTATGTTCTACTTGATCTTATGCCAATTCAGATTTTTTTTTCTAAAGTTGCTGCTTTTTTTTATTTTTTAGTATTATGGGTTGGTATATTCTTCAGATTTGATGGAATTTTATCTTGACTAAATTCATTTTTAGGGTTCTTGATCTAGGTATACCATTTTTTCCTGCCATTGAAAGAGGAAAACAACAATGAAGAAAGATATAAACTTTTCAATTTCAATCAATTCCCACTATAAACTTTTCATTTTTTCCTGCCACTATGAAGCAAGTGGATGCTTGTCACTATAGTGCCTTGATTTTTATCTCAACAGTAATATAATAATTCCTACGGTAATTAGTGAAAAGAATTTTATGAATTTAAAAATTCAACCCTTTTTTACTTTTTTTATTTAACATTTTCTGTTTTGGAAGTTTGGAACTTGATTTTTGATTGTCTTTGCAGTCACATGAATCATTAATTTTGTTCTTTGTTCTTTAATTGATTTGATAATTATATGTATCATGTTATGCTATCATGTGTTTTAATCAGAATCTCCAAAAAATGAGAGTCCATCAGCAAAAACTAAAAAGGATGACAGTAAGTTACCATCAAATCCTAAAGAAGTAGAAGACCTGCGTCGCGATTCAGCTGCAAATCCATTGATTGCATTCACATACGATGAACTGAGAGTAATCACTGGAAACTTCAGGCAAGATCGAGTACTGGGAGGAGGTGGGTTTGGCAGTGTTTATAAAGGGTTCATTTCTGAGGACTTGAGGGAAGGACTTCAGTCAATTCCAGTAGCTGTTAAGGTTCATGATGGAGATAACAGTTATCAAGGCCACAGAGAATGGCTGGTAAATATTTATGTCCTTCATTGCCAAAAAAAAAATGAAGTTACCATTCTCATTTTAGTTTGTTGCATAAAGCATTGGATTTATCGTTGATTTCATTAAGGGAATTGTATGGTTTCTAGGCAGAGGTCATATTTTTGGGGCAGCTTTCTCATCCAAATTTGGTTAAATTGATTGGTTATTGCTGTGAAGATGAGCATCGGGTACTAATATATGAGTACATGGCTCGGGGTAGTGTGGAAAACAATTTATTCTCAAGTAAGTACATCTTTCCATTTCTATACTAATATTGAAATGCTTGCCCAATGCCGCAATAAAAGGAAGTAGTAGCAAACAAGGGAGTCATTAGCCTCGAAATGATTCAAAACAATGTCCAACACCTTCATTTCTTTTTCTCTCTTGGTAAACTTTGCTTTGGCAACAGAAATTCTAGTGAAAGAAAGTGTAGGATAATTACTTTTGGCAGCAATGAATAGTGTAATACATAGGGTTATTCCTCAAGGCATTGATTCAATTTGTTTTGTGTTTGTATTGGACATTGCAAGCATTCGGAAAAAAAAAAAAAAAAAAAAGACGAAATTTTAAGGCTACTAGAATGATAGGTGTCACTTTCAGGGAGACTAAAGTGGAAGTGAAGGTGCTAAAATATTTAATGCAATGCTACACATGATTACACAGTGTTGCTTTCAGCTGCAAGTGACACCAAAATATTATGTCTAATTTCTCTTCTTATGTTACAAGTGGAAAAAAAATAAAGGAAAGTTGTTTTCACACCTCCTTAATAATAGAGGCCTTTGATTTTGTTTTCTTGAAATGTAATATATGTATCATTTTGTTGTTTTAGAAGTATTGCTTCCCCTTTCGTGGTCTATCCGAATGAAGATTGCATTTGGTGCTGCAAAAGGACTTGCTTTTCTCCACGATGCAGAGAAACCAGTCATCTATCGTGACTTTAAGACATCTAATATTCTCTTAGACATGGTTAGTACATTGAAAAACTTGCTTGGAATTACCATTTCTTTGTCATACATTGGAATATGAGGCAATTACATTTATTATATGGTATTGAGCTTCTGTAATTACAATTTGCTAACTAATATTTTCTGGTCTAGTTTCAAAGAATATAATCAAATATTCCCATCTAGTTCACATCATTTCATTTGCCTAAAATCACAACTGCAATTTGTTTAATGTGTACCGTATGCAGGACTATAATGCAAAACTCTCGGACTTTGGCCTAGCAAAAGATGGACCAGAAGGGGACAAATCTCACGTTTCAACTCGGATAATGGGAACTTATGGATATGCAGCACCTGAGTACATAATGACAGGTTAAAAGTGCTCCAAGTAAATGTCTTATTCTCTGTTGAATTAGCCTCTGAATTCACTAATATTGTAATTCTTTTCATTTGTACAGGCCATCTAACTCCTAGAAGTGATGTATACAGCTTTGGTGTTGTGCTTCTTGAACTTCTCACAGGAAGAAAATCTCTAGACAAGTCCCGACCAGCCAGAGAGCAGAACCTAGCAGATTGGGCTGTCCCTCTGCTCAAAGAGAAGAAAAAGCTACTCAACATCATCGATCCTAGACTCGAAGGAGATTATCCTATCAAAGGAGTACACAAAGCCGCAATGCTTGCCTATCATTGTTTGAATCACAACCCGAAAGCAAGGCCTCTAATGCGCGATATAGTAGATTCATTGGAGCCATTGCAAGTTACAGATGAGGCTCAGACTCAAAAACCTATTATAACTGTGATTAGTGAGGAACCAAAAGCTGAGTTAAAAGAAAAGATTCATAATGTAAGTAACTAAATTTCATATGGCTTCTGTTTTGTATTATTTGTTGAGCTTCTTCTCCAGGTTTAAAGGAGAGTTTTTGTATCAGATATCTTTTCTTTTCTTGTGTGTATTCATAGAAGAAAAGTGTGCTATTTCTTTGTAATTTTTTTTTTCTAGCACGGCGAGCTAAACCACAGGATACTTTTTGCAGATTGATTCTTGTACATGGATATCAATCTATATGATATTGTATTGTATTAGCCGCAACACAGATTGAATTACCCCAATAATTTTTCATCATGTATGCATTATGTTTGTTCTCCGGACTTTGTTCATTCATTCCACCTCTTTAGCTGGAAATTACCATGCCAAAAAAAAAAAAAATCAATTATAGCATTTGGTAGTAAGACAACAGTTGATTTAATGTCATCTGCATCAAAGCAAAGATGGAATCATTTCAGACTCTGTTTGTTAATAGTGTAACAAGGTGACTAATGGGCCGGCCGGGTTCATGCAGATGCGTGGGGTAAGTCCGGCCTGTGTAAAAACTTAAAAACTTCCTACAAGTAAAACTCAGGCAGTGCGTGCTAACGTTGAGCTTGAATTAGTCCACGAGTTTTCACTATTTAAAATTAATTTAAACTATATAATGTATATATACGTGTGTGTGTGTGTGTGTGTGTGTTCCCGCAAACCAAGCTCGACTCACTTGAGTCTGGTGTGGCCGAGATTCATTGCAAGCTTTTGTCTTTTAACCTAACCTGAATCCTGAGCAAGTCCAAAAGGAATCAAGCCTGCATTATAAATGGTTTGTGACATAAGTTCGATCGCATACATGCATCAAAGAGAATGAGCATATGAAAAATGAATAACTATGTATGTACATGTTGATCCCATCTATGTGTTGGTGCTGTAAGGAAAATGTTGGCAGAGAGAAGCAAGAAATGGGCGGAAGAGGCCATAGATTTGCACTGCCAGAAGATGGGTACGAGTGGAAAAAATATGGTCAAAAGTTCATAAAAACATTGGAAAATTCAGGTATACATACCACACCTACGAAAAACTATTGGTTTAACCGGTGATAATTGATAAGATTAACCACACTGCAGGAGCTATTTCAAGTGCCAAAAAGCTAATTACATAGCGAAGAAGAGAGCCGAGGCACCACCTCGGAACCGACCCATGTTTAGATATAGTCTACGACGGTGTGCACACCCACGACTCATCCACAGCAGACTCTCCCCCAAATATTGCTACTTCATCATCAAATGCCAACCAATATAACTTTTCAACACAAGTTTTTGGAGCTCAGTCGCAATCAACTACTACTCATGATCATCATTATAATCATGAACATGATTGAAGTTAAACATTACTTCCAATTTGAACCTTATTGAAATTAATTACAACTTGAAAAGGAACTTCTTCTCTTCTTTTGTTAGTTCATTAATTATTTGTTTGAGTTTTTTTTTTTTTAATGTTATTTATTTATTAATTATATGGTAAAATATCATTTTGAAATGTCATTGGGCCACAAAAGTTTTTGTGTGGAAGATGATGCTAAAATCACCGAGTCATTTTCTAAATACACTCCCTTCTCTTGTCATAGGTGTATTTAGAAATAGAACAGGGCGTATTTAGGTTCTGTCTTTGTGAGAATTTGGCCCAAATCATCCATGAGGCCCATTCCTTAGATTCTTTCTAATTAAAAATAAATTTTAGGCTTCAAAAAATTGATTTTAAGATTTTTATTATTATATTTTAAACTTCACAATTTAAATCATAAAAATTAAAATGGTACAGGCAACAAAAGAGCTTCTAGAGTGTTCTAAAGAAGTAGGACCAAACGATCGGCAACCTGATTTCAAATCCAACGGTCGAGATTCGCTCGCAGCTTCAAGAGCTAAAGGACATTTTGCTCTTTTATATTATCCCCAAAGCCTACTCGACTTTACTGCTCCTCGTCCGTCCAGGAGTAGATAAACCCACTAACTTCTACTCAACTCTGCAGCCCTCCTTATCTTGTAAACCCTTAAACTCTCGAACTGTCCGCCGTTTAACAGTGAGTTTCGCCAAACCCTTGAAGCTTTTTCCGTTTTTCTTTTTGCTTTGTCAGATATTGTGCTTGGTTTGTTTTGTTGAGAAACGTGGGAAAGAGTAAGAAAATGAGGTTTTGGGTTGAACATGGGAGATGGTTATTGTGTTATATCTGCAAGCTTTGATTTCTGCAACTAGTTATTTAATCTGTTGGTTTGTGTGCATGTATAATGCATTTGTGTCTTCTTTTATCGTGTTAACTGAGTTGGTTTGTTGTTTTTTTTTTTTGTGTTGATAATGGAGATTATGGCTGGATGAATTTGATTTAGCTTGATCGTGGTTGGTCAATTTGCTTAATTGGCTCGGTAGAATTAGAAGGTTTCCCCTCCACGCCCCACCCCCCCCTCTTCACGGAAAATGTTTGCATTTGCTGAATATTAATGATGGTTGTAGAGAATTGCTTACTGTTTCGATGGTTAGTTTCCATATCTCTTTTGAAAATGAATAAAAGATTGTAATTGAGCTAATAATTTGTAACAGATCTTTTTTTTTATTTGTTGATACAATTAAGAATGAAGCTGTTTTTCTTAGAGTAGTTTTGTTTATCTTTAATACTATGGGCTGATGAGAATCTCTCGCTGTTTTAATAATCATAATGAATTATCTACTTGACGTAGCTGTGTGCGGAGCTTGCTTTGTTGAATTGGCAGCTTTAAAAGAATAAATGGCATCGACATTCACTGCCATGTCGTCAATTGGCTCTATGGTCGTTCCTAATGGCCTTTTGACTGATAAGAAACTTTCATCTTCTTCAAACAAGTTGTCATCATTTGCTTCAATTTCGTCAAGCTCATTTGGCAGGAGACAGGGTGTAGCTCTGCGGAGGACCCGCATGCCTAAGATTTATGCTGCAAAAGATTTGCATTTCAACAAAGATGGAGATGCTATAAAGAAACTTCAAGTGAGCTCCTTGTTTCCCTAATTATTGTTATATTGCAACGTTCTTATTTAGTTTTTTCATGTGTTATAATCTTTTGTTTCTTTGTTACAGAATGGTGTGAACAAGCTTGCAGATCTAGTTGGGGTTACCCTTGGTCCCAAAGGCAGGAATGTTGTTCTAGAAAGCAAGTATGGCGCCCCGAAAATTGTTAATGATGGTGTGACTGTGGCCAAAGAGGTATGCTTTCATGTGTATTTTAGTATAATATTCCTTTCAGCTTGAAGCTGAGAAGGGTTTTAGAATTTAAGGTTCTGACAAATTGATGTGAGATCTTCAGTTTCATTAATTTTGCTGAGTTGTACTCCTTTTAATCTTTTTTTTGGTGGATTATTTTTCTCCTTGAGTTCTGCTCATTTTTGTGAAATCAATGGGTTGTTCTACAATTATTTTCAAGGTTGAGTTGGAGGATCCAGTTGAGAATATTGGCGCCAAATTAGTGAGGCAAGCAGCTTCGAAGACCAATGACTTGGCTGGTGACGGAACAACAACATCTGTTGTTCTTGCCCAAGGGCTTATTGCTGAAGGGGTGAAGGTAGGTGCATTGTGATGGTTCTTTTGATTGTTCTGCTAGTCAGTTTGAATATTATGATACTTTTGGATATTGTTGTGCCATCTTTGTTAATCACTGAGTTCAATGATTCAGGTGGTGGCAGCTGGTGCAAATCCTGTTCTAATCACAAGGGGCATTGAGAAGACAACCAAGGTCCTAGTTTCTGAGCTCAGCAATATGTCAAAAGAGGTAATGAAAAAAATGTTATTAAACAAGGTTTCCATATCTTAATAAGTTTGATGCAGAAGGAATTTAATGAGAATATTGTGATATTACAGGTTGAAGACAGTGAACTTGCAGATGTAGCAGCCGTTAGTGCAGGAAACGACTATGAAGTTGGGAATATGATAGCCGAAGCCATGAGTAAAGTTGGTCGGAAGGGTGTTGTGACCCTTGAAGAGGGAAAAAGTGCTGAGAATATGCTCTATGTTGTTGAAGGAATGCAATTTGACCGTGGTTATATTTCTCCTTACTTCGTCACTGATAGCGAGAAAATGGCAGTTGAATATGAGAACTGCAAAGTATATAATCTATTAGAATTTCATAGATGTATCTTTTATAACAGACACACATTGAAATTGGTCTCTTTATTTTTTAATCTTCTGGAAATCAATATTTGTGTTGTTTATTTTGGTTGCAGTTGCTTCTTGTTGACAAGAAAATAACAAATGCTAGGGATCTTATCAACATTTTGGAAGATGCAATTCGAAGTGGATACCCAATTTTGATCATTGCAGAAGATATTGAACAGGAAGCCTTAGCAACTCTTGTAGTGAACAAGCTGAGAGGGGCATTGAAGATTGCTGCTCTGAAAGCTCCAGGTTTTGGGGAGCGCAAGAGCCAATACCTCGATGACATTGCTATTCTGACTGGAGGTTAGCAGAAATTATATCCGTTAATGAATTTTGTGACTTTCTCTTTAGTATCTTAAACTTATGTTCCTTCACATTTGTGGAGTGTTCCATCAAAAGTAATTTTTTTATCAGTATAGTGATCCTCGTACGTCTTAGCCCATGTTGGTGAACAGTCCTTGTTGGCATACAGGCACCGTAATTAGAGATGAGGTGGGACTTGCCTTGAACAAAGCTGGCAAGGAAGTCCTCGGTAATGCTTTTAAAATTGTGCTGACAAAGGATACTACCACCATTGTCGGTGATGGAAGCACCCAGGAAGCAGTAAACAAACGAGTTGCACAAATCAAAACTCTTATTGAGGTGATTCTCTCTCCCCTTCTTAATGTTTGTTAATGTGGAATTTCTTATTGTTTTGTTGGAGATTTTTTATGCTAAAATGGAAGAGCTGTCCTTGCAGAATGCAGAACAAGATTATGAAAAGGAGAAACTTAATGAAAGAATTGCAAAACTGTCAGGGGGTGTTGCCGTGATACAGGTAAACACTCAGTTGCTTTTTGGTGAAAATCCAGACTCATGATATTATGTTTCATGCAATCTTGTGTATTGACTGATACATGTTTTAAACTTTCGAGGTTGGGGCTCAAACAGAAACAGAACTGAAGGAAAAGAAATTGAGAGTTGAAGACGCGCTTAACGCAACAAAGGTAACAAACTTCATGCCACTATATGAAATATTGCTATTTCCCGGTTATTGTTATTACAAGGAAACTGGTGTTAAAATATAAAAACTTGACTGATTATTAGGCAGCCGTTGAGGAAGGTATTGTAGTTGGTGGTGGGTGCACTCTATTGAGACTCTCGTCAAAGGTGGATGCCATTAAGGAATCCCTTGATAATGATGAAGAAAAGGTAATATTTTATGCCAGCTTTAAGCTTTTGTTGATATCTTGTTAAAATGCATACATTGTTAACTGTTGTATCTGGGTCCCATGTCCCATGATAAACTTGCAGGTTGGAGCAGATATTGTTAAAAGAGCTCTCAGTTACCCACCAAAACTAATTGCCAAAAATGCTGGTGTTAACGGTAGTGTGGTCAGCGAGAAGGTGTAGAACTTTTTTTTTTTTTTTTTTATAAGCTCTTATACAGTTTGCTCTAATGTGTATGCTTTCAGGTTTTGAATTTGTATTGAAAATTAGTATCTTTTCTACAGGTGCTCTCTAGTGACAATCCTAAATTCGGATACAATGCTGCCACAGGAAAATATGAAGATTTAATGGCTGCAGGAATTATTGATCCAACCAAGGTTAGTTGCTCTGTTGAGCTGTTTCTGATGCATTTATAACTGCTGTACCTTTTCTCTTTTCTTAATCTGCTTGTAGTCAGAAATCAATGAAAGTTGTGTTAGACATCTTCCATATGAATTTTTAAATTTTTCTTCATTCAGATGGTTAGATGTTGCCTGGAGCATGCTTCCTCGGTGGCAAAAACCTTCTTGATGTCTGATTGCGTGGTGGTTGAGATCAAGGAGCCTGAGCCGGTCCCCGCTGGTAACCCAATGGACAATTCAGGTTTGTATTTGTCGAAATTTATTCTTCCACGTGTACATCCATCTAACATATCTCGGTTTGCTAACTTGTTGCCGTTTGTTCTGTCAGGATACGGATACTAAGCTAAGTAAGGAAGACACAAAAGATGCTGACAAATGAAGTCAAGACTTGAGCAACAGTCGTTACTTTGATGGCAACGAGATCCTCTCTTTTTTTTTCTTTTTTTTTTTTTTTTTGTCTCCTTGGTAAATTCAATTGTTAGTACCAGTAGAATATGAATTATCGGGTGAGAATAGCTTGCCAGAGTACGGCGCACGTTAACACTTGCAGTTTACTATATGATTGCAGTGGTTTTGAACCTTGTTTGAGTGAAAGAAATTGTATCTTGCTCATCACATCTACTTTTTGACATGGATGGTAATATTTTCCTCACCCGTTCTAGGGAAAATGTTATTGGGAAGCAGATTTTCCTTTTTAAATATTCTATTTCTCTTCCAAGTCTTCATCGGTGCTTGGGTAGCTGAGACGATGGGTATTGTGACAGCATAAGCGCGCTATAGGCCAGATTTTTGTACGATATTTTCTTGCTCTTACCCACCACCACACCCACCCCCCCCCCCCC
>CP135553.1:10753310-10781444 GCA_032402905.1 Khaya senegalensis | reverse complement strand
TAAATAAATTTTATTATGTTTAAAGAAAATATTTGTAATTTTTATATATAATTCTATCTATTTATTATTTTAACAAATCTCTAATTAAAAAAAATATTTATTAATTATTCTTATTATTTATTTAAATAATAATATAAAAATATTATAATAACCTTAAAACGTTTGATAACGTTAAATAATAAGAATTTATAAGTTCATTATACTCTAAAAATTCATTATTTATGAGAAAATAGATATAAGAATATGTTTATAATAAGATGAAGTTATCAAACCGTTCTCAACAAAACTTATTTAGTTAAATATTATACACTCGAATAATCAAATGGATTAGTATTTACAATTGCATACATCAATGTAAATGTAGTTAGTTTTTTATACAAGAAAAATAAGCATATTAAAAACATTCTAACATCAAATTGGCTAAATCATATAAAATTTTAAAATTTAACATACTTATATAATAATACACTTTTCTATGTATCTTTAATAATATGTTTATATATATTTTTGTTGGGATTTTTTTTTATATTCTACAACCATCAAGAACAATAAGTATAAAAGTTTCTACTAACATATACATATATATATATATAATAAGACATGCTATCTATATCATATGTATACATGATGTTATGCTCAAACGAATTCATATCATGTTGAAGTTCGGTTCAAGGATTAATATTTTAAGTTTAATTTAGTTAATTTAAATAATAAATTGTGTATATAATACAGGATAATATTTTTATTCGTAAATTCATTAATATTTAATTTGTATAGAACGAATTTGACAAGTGTCTTAGCCAATTTGAGATGAATTTATAAAAGTATAGTGTTGTAACTGAAAGACAATTACATCAACAGAGAGGTGACGTGGTCTTGACCAAATCCATCAATAGACTAGCTTGCGAAGCAAACAAGACGAGAGAAACTCAAACTCGTTTTCTTCTAATATGCATTGCCGCCGTAGTTGACATGGCATAACACTATACTTTTACTTTTCTTCAATACTTTAACATGGCTAGGGTTAGGGCACTTTCAGCAGTGCTGTATGGTTCTACACTCTAGAATCAATACACATTTAGAACGTGATCGTGATCATGATCATGACATTCCTGAATTCTATAAAATGAAATTTCCTTCTTCAAAAACTTCATGCATTAATATTATTTATTACTCGACAATGGCGTTGACCACGTTTTGTCCGGTCTATATACCTTCTGCTTTTCTCTTTCTCATTCTCTTCTACCAAATCATCACCAAAACCTTCAAACCGAATCATAATCATCTTCCTCCGGAAGACTCGTATGGCAGCTTATCGGAAAACCCTAGACTTTCTCCGAGCCGGCAGCGTCGGGAAACTCGAGAAATTCATACAAGAAAGAATGGAGAAACATGATAAAACTTCCATGCTTGGAGAATGCATGATTGTGTTCAGCGGGTCATCTGGGAACAAGCTTTTGTTCAGCAATGACAACAAGTCGGTCAGAACCTGGGTGGCCGAGCTCCGCCAGGAAGTTGTTGTGGGCGTGTCTGATCACGGCGGTCGGAGACGATGCCCGGAGGATGAGGAGGATGCTGATGGGTTTTCTGAGTCCAAATGCATTGATGAAGCATGTGGAAAGAATGGATATGGTCACAAAGCAACGCATAAGAACTCTTTGGGAAGGTATATATAAAATGGGAACGTTAAAATTCACATAAGAGGAAAATTCTTAATGTATGTTCATGTAATATCTCCAAAAGAATTAACAAAATAAGATTTAAAACCCTAAACTCTTAATTTTTATGATTTTGAAGGGAAAGAGGAGGTGGAAGTTCATCCAACGGCTAAGTTAAACACATTTGAATCGGCCTGTGGACTACTTGCAAGCATTGAAGATCCTGCACACATTTCCGGGCTTTCTTCCCAGTTCAATCTTTTTCTGAAGGAAGCGATTGATTTTCTCATCAATCTTCCCGGAACAAGATTGTACAAAGCAATGAGAGCTGCAAATGCAATCAGGGAAGAGCTTCTTTTGATAGCAAAGCGATGAAGAGAAGATCTGGAATCGAAAATGGGAGTCGCCGGAACAAGATCTTCTGTCGCATTTGCTTTCGACTGCAGATAACATATTATTACTGCTGTTTGCAGGCCACGACAGCTCAGATCTGCTATAAAGTTGCTGGTCATTTGGCTTGTATAAATGCCTGAAGTTTTCCAAAGGGTGATGAAAGGTTAGTTTATAACATCTATAACGTGAAAGATAAAAGAAACACGAAATTTACGACAATTTTATTGACAAATTTGATGTGTTGTTGTTGTATGCAACTAAATTAAAGAGAAGATTGAGATTGCTGAGGCTAAAGAAGAAGGGGAGTTGTTGAAATGGAAGGATGTACAGAAAAGGAGATTTCCACGGAATGTGGCATCGGAAGTCATGAGACTTTCGCTGTCGACGAGTGGAGCTTTAAGAGAGCCTCTGGTTGATTTCACATATGCTGGTTATACTATCCCCAAAGGAAGTAAGGTATACATTCTCCCTTCGTAATTGTATCTTGTTATGCACAATTTTCCATTCTATTGGCACAAGAATTTTTAAAACTTGTTAAACTCGGACTTCAAATACTATCGTTGAATTCTTATCTACTAACTCAAGATAGATATTAAGGGACCAAAATCAGCTCATAATCTAAATTTTATCGGAATAAATATATATACGTGATTAGTAGTTAATAAATAAAAATTTAATAAAGAAATAATCTTGACCATAGTTGGTTCAAATATTAGGTAAATTCATTTCAAGAAGATTAGAATCAAGTTTCTTACCTACTCAATTTAAACTTTCGAGTTAAGTTATTTAACTAATAAAGGTTCTTATTGAATCGTTAATGTAATAGTTGTATGGGAGCACCGGCCAGACGTACAATATTCAGAATCTTTTCCCAAATCCAGAAAACTTTGATGCTTCAAGATTTGAAGGAGTAGGAGCAGCACCATATTCATATGTTCCCATTTGGAGTGGGGGAGCGCCAAGAATGTGTCCAGGGCATGAATTTGCTCGGCTGAAAACACTTGTTTTCTTGCATGATTTGATAGAACGGTTCAAATGGGATCTGTTAATTCCTGATGAAAAGTTTGGATATGATCCCATGCTTCCTCCTTCACACGGACTTCCCATTCGGGCCGGCCAAATTTCTACCTAAAATTTGCTGTTTCTTCCTTTAGAATCTGTTATTTTTGGTGTAGAATTTTCTGCACGTGGAATAAAATGTAATTTTACTTTTACCTTCCCATAGAAAGAGAAAAGTGAAATGAGTTGCTAACTTTTCATGTATAGATGCATGCCCACATGAGAAGTAATAAGAACTGGTTAAAGGGAAATAATTGGAAGGGGGAGTTTGGTTTTGCAATACTTCGTTTGAGTGTTGATTGAAAATTGCCCATCAATGCATTTGTGGAGTGGAAGACCCGGAAGGCTTCACAATCTTCTTAGCTCTTACTTATATAATGGAATGGGGTAAGGCTATCCTTGGAAAATGGAATGGCCACCCCTTTTTGCGAAATTCAAAGTCCATATTGTCAAAAAATTATTTCCATGACTGTGACAAACAATTGAAGAGATTTTAGCACTCTTCAACTGTTTTACTACCGCACTTGAACAAACAAAAGTGCTTTTTCAACTTCTTTCCACAAAATTTCTAAACATTGATTTCTAAACCTGCTTCTTTTGCATAAATGCTTAGTGTTGTATATGAATAATTTTAGCTCACTTTTTTTTCTACATCATTAATATTCTGCTTGAAGTTAATTTAGAAATAAAGTGTTATAAACATTCCCTAACACCAACCATTGACTTTTGGACATACTTTGAGCAGAAGTGCTGTATGTCAAGCTCTTTTTCACCATTTTCTACTTTTAGAGCCATTTATTGTTTACTGTTGAACCAAGAAAGAGGAGAAACACAGGAAAAAAATGGCTAGCAAAACCTATTATTTGCACTCTTGATTGTCTTCTTCATCCCCTTCTTCTCTTTGTTGTCCTGAATATCAAAGACAAGCACTTCTCCAATTCAATTCCTCCTTCATCAAAGCTTCCAACACTTTTTCAGATGATCCATTATTTGGCTTGGGAACATGGAATTCCAGCTTAGATTGTTGCAAGTGGGAAGTGCTATTTGCAGTACTTCTCCATCAGCAGATTCCAGGGCTGTGATTGATCTCTATCTTGATTCACTTGTTTTAATGCTATTTTTATTGGAGCCTGTGTTGTTGTATTCCATGGTTTTAACACCATTGTTCTGGTTAAAACCTTGATTCTTGACCTGCCTTCAAATTACAATAGCGGCGAAATTCCAGGAAATGGGTTTGCTAATCTCAGATAGTTAGTCCATCTTGATATGAGGCAGAACAACTTTTCAGGTTCCATTCCTGGTGAGATTCCGAAGAATCTGCAATACATTGACATGATCAGCAACTAACTCAGTGGGAAGTTAAGTCAGCAAGTGTTCTCTTCAAAACTTAAAGGTGCAGAGATTGGAAGAAAATTTGCTCCAAGTAAACATTCCTGAGGAGAGTTTCAGTAAGTTGCACCAGTTGTCTCTTCGCGGCAACAATTTCTTCGGTGGAATTCCATCTTATGTTCTGAATTTGAAGGAAATGAAAGAACTGAACCTGAGAGAGAATGTTTTATCTATGAAAATTCCTGTTAACATGTGCTTGGATAACAAGAAACTGAGAAGTGGAATTCCATCTTTCACTACAGAAACTAAGCAACCTGGAAAAACTACGGTTAGAAAATCTGCTTTCAGGAGAAATTCCATCCTGGTTGTTGATTTCAGGTACTTGAAGGATTTGTTTTTGGGAGGGACTAATTTGAAATGTAACAACAGCGCGAAAATTGTGCCAAACTCATTTATCCATGGAATCCTATGGACTTCCAGGAAGAATTCCGGACTGGATTTCAACACAGAAGAATCTTGTTCTTCTGGATTTGAGTGAGAACAAGCTTGAAGGAAAATTTCCACCATGTGTTGACGAATTGGAAGTTACGGCATTTTTCTGTCGGATAATCAACTTTTGGGTTCACTTCCATCTCGTATTTTCCAGTCTATAAATTTATCGGTTCTTTCTCTTTCCCGGAACAATTTCTCTGGGGAGTTGCCGGAAAATGTTGGAGATGATATTAAGTTGATGATTCTTATGTTAGCTGAAAATAATTTTTCTGGGAAATTCCAGGATCTTTAATATATTTGGGCCTCCTTTATTGGATTTAACAGGGAATAGATTTTTAGGAAACACTCCAGTTTTTCTCCCTGATGCACTACTTCCAGTCATTGATTTCTCCTACAGTGAATTTTCAGGTGAGATTCCAGTGACATTTTCCCAAGAGACTAAAGTGCTTTCATTAGGAAATAACAATTTTTCTGGAAATCTGCCTCAGAGCCGCAATAATTTCACCAAGCTAAAATATTTAGATCTCAATGACAACAAGATCACGGGTGAATTTCCAATATTTCTCTCCGGCATATCCACCCTCCAAATTCTGAATCAAAGAACCAACTCCCTGCAGGGTTCAATCCCGGACGAAATTTCAAACGACTAATCTCAGAATCCTTGATGTCTCCAGCAACAATCTCACGGGCCAAATCCCTACCAAGTTTAGAGATTTTGTTGGAATGATTGAAACACCGACCAGTTTTGAATCACCATCAGATATATTAAATTTTGTTATCAGATATAACAGGGCAGTCAACAAATTGGCAGTCAACAACTTGGTAGTCAACAGGAAGAAGGGGAAGCAAGGTCTCTCAAGCCACGGTCTTGACATGTACTCTTTTTTAGACCTGTAAGTGAACAAACTTACCGGGAATTCCAGCCTCAATAGGTTCTTTGAAGGGTCTAAAGCAACTCAACATCTCATATAATAATTTCTCCAGAAACATCCCATGAAGTTTTGGAAGTTTAGAGAGTATAAAGACCTAGAACTTACCAATTGGATGTCAATAACAACAAACTAGGGGGTAAAATTCCGGTAGGTGGCCAGATGGAGACAATGAACTATCCAGAGTATTATGCTAACAACAGCGGATTGCGTGGTATTCAGATTAAAGTGACCCGTCCAACAGAATTGTTGCCAGAAAAGCCACAAGAGGATGAGGCAACCTGGTTTTCTTGGGAAGGTGTTGGGATCGGATATTCTGCTGGGTTTTCTTGACGGTTGGGATCATGTTTTTCACTGCATACTTTCACGCAGCAGCACCTCCAATTCGTTGACGAAGGCAGAATGGCTTGAGTGCATTTGTGTTTGCTTGGCAATATATCTAGCAGCACTTCAGCTTGGTTCTTCTGTATGCCTCCTAATTGGAATAGGTTTCATGGATTAAGAAATAATGTAAGAATAAATTATAGTTCCACCTGGTTTTGCCGGAGGGATGGAAAACAAATATGTTCTCTCAAAGTTTATGTTGTTTTCTATCAGAAAGACGTTTTCCATGAGTTATTCCACCTGCAATTTTGTATTTCTGGAGCTTAACACTGCAATTTCTTAGAAAATTGTCAAATGTATGAAACTTGTGTAATTAAACAAACATAATATTCTGTCCTTATTCTAAATAGTTTGTCACCTCCAATATCACTAGTGAAAGCGAGCCCATGAGGATAAATGACACGTCTGTGAAGTGTTACATAGATGTTTTACAGAATGTAATATTTTCTGCTTTCCACATTTTGTGCAATAGTTCAACATCTGTCTATGTAATTGGTTCCGGGAATCAGTTTAACACGAAGTTGTTCCTATCAGAAATATAAAGAGCAGCAGAAGGTGCTGATGAAACAAATTATATATCATCAGAAATGACTGGGAACTTGTGTGAATTTATCATTTGATCAGATGAAGAATTACAGAATGATTTTTCTGTAAAAAGACAACAATAGTTTTGACATTCTTACACAAGAAAATTAGCCTATCAGCTATGCTGAATTGAGGAGGCAGCATCAAAGAACTTGAGCTGTATATGAACATACTACTTTATACATTCCAGGTCCAGAAGAAATAAACTGAAGCCAGGATTACAACCTTTTTTTGAATCCTTCTTGCTCTGTGCTATCATAGAATGATACAAACAGAACCTTTGCCGGACTCACTATCATTGTCGGTATCTTCTGTTTCACTGTTCAAAAAACAGAAAATATAAAAGCTATTACCTCCAATGAATTCATACTCAGCAAAATAATGAACAAATAAAACGTCAGTCATTTCATGATAGTAAAATTACTTCTTCAACATCATTTTCTATCAACTAAAAGAATAAACTGTTCCTATCCTATTCCATTATTCTATTCATGTTATCAAAATACACTCTCCTTGTCTTCGCACCTTGAATTTGTGACAACTAAGGGATCAACTTATCTTCATATCTTCTTAAAGGAAAAGTCAATCTAACCAAAAGCAATGCGAAGAAACCTAGCCATAAACTTATTTGTGAGCAAAAAAATCTTGTATTGCGCCTCATACTCAAAACTCCATGCCCAAACTTTGAGAGCATCAAGCAATCATTTTAACATATTTTTTTACCATGATTGACAACTACTTCTAGAGATATTAAGTTAATGATATGAAATACCCACAAGAATAGTTTGGGTGATTGCCTTTTTTGTTCTTTTACCCATTACAAATGTTTGACCTAAGCTTAAAAGATAGCCAATTATATAACAAGAAGTCGAAATTCATGTTTCTGTCACACTCTAATTAGCAGATTTTCCAAGTTTAGAAAAGAATTTGTCATCAAATTCCCCTTTCCCCAGAATTCTTCCCACTAATTGAAAAACCGCTAAATTACCACCTGTATATTACCAAGATCTCATTTCGGTGCAAATTTATAAATTCCAAAATCTTAAAAAAAAAAAAAAAAAAAAAAAAGAGAAGTACTCACCTGGCTTCAAATTCTCTGATCGCCACCAATTCTTTTCCCAAGAAATCCATCCATTGAACTTTCTTCCTCTGAACTTCTTTTGAATCCTCCTTCTTGAGACTACTTTTGACACAATTCTCACCTTCTTCTTCACATTCTTCTCCTTGTTTTTGCAGCTTTTTGCCATCTACAACACTATCTTCTTTAACTTCAATATTCTCATGATCAACATCACTAACTGAAACAACTGTTGTTTTAGAAGATGAATTTGGGCTGTTCTCCAATTTCAATGGCCCAGATGTGTAGATGTGAGAAGTGGGTTTGCAGAAGCAAATAAAAGGACAATGAATCTTGCAGAACAAAACCCTCATGAAAAATTTCTTTTTTATTTTGGATTAAACAAACTGGTTTTATTCACACTTAGACCATTGCATGACTTCTGCAACGTAAAAACATTGATCTTAATTCGAAATAAAACTCTTCAACTTATTGATTTTATGAAACCGCAGAAGGAATTCTGGAAGCAGATGAAAATGTAACTGTTTTAAACTAGTGACACAGATCAAAAGACACTTGCAACACAAATCAAGACAAGAAATTTAAGACAGAAAGACAAATCTAATCAAACAAGAAAAAGGAAGTAAACCCAGGAAAAAGTCTGATTTTTTGCAACACACGAAGATGAATTGAACTGAACCTACCCTTAAAGGACAAAAAAAAAAAAAGAAGAAGCAGAGACCTCTGGTTTTCCTTTGTTTTCTCTGTGTCTATGACAAAAAGGTTAAAAAGAGAGACAAACAATTGAAAAGACTATGACACCCTCCACCGAGTATTATCAATGTCAGACACGAAAGTTAGATAAAGATGCATCAGAAAAAGGAAGGAAAATATAATCAATCAAAAAAAAGATCAGAGAAGAGAAAAGAAAGAATAAAAAGGGAAAGGAAAGTTATTAGCTGGGAAAAGCTTGAGAGAAAGATGTGGTGGCGGTGGCGGTAGTAGACGACAGATTTGGAAAATTTCGTAAGAGAAAAGCCAACTGTCAAACATTCTATCACGTATCTGTTTAATCCTTCCATTTGGAGATTTATAGTAGTACCTGCCATAACATATTTTAATTATTTTTACCGCATGGTTCATATGTTTTTGTTGTTGTTATTATTATTATTGTTACTTTGAGAAACCGAATTTATTAAAGGCAAGCGCAATTACTTCTGATTTTGCCATTTACAAAATTACAGTTAAAGCATCAGACTCAATCTCTAGTGGCCAAAACCTAGTGTCCTTCGCTAATTTGATACCCTCTAAGATTGCCATGGCCTCTGCCTCTTCAACGTCACCTGAAAAAGTCTTTCTTGGAACTGCAGTACCCATTATCTCCCCAGTAGAATTCCTTATAATAGATCCCAATCCCGCAAATCCTTTTGTTGCATTTCCAGCTGCATTTGAGTCGAGCTTGAACCAGTGACTAGGAAGAGGAATTCATTGGGGAACCCGAGGGGAATCAGTGGTACTGTTTGTATTCAGCTCTGGAGAATGGGCACAACGAAAAGCTTTTAAGGTATTACTACTCTAGTGCATATCCAATGCAGCTCAAAGGGTTCTTCATTAAAAACTGCTAGTTTCTAAAAATTCACATAGATCAACAGATTACCACAAAGACCTCAAATTCTGAAGTACTCATTATCTCACTGATTCTAGCCACAAGATTGCGAAACTAGTCCAAGAATTAAAAAAGGAGATAGCTTCCAAACCTTTATTGCTTGTTTACAAGTGGGCAGTTCATGGGTGACATCCTCCTGACAATTACATTAAGGAAATAGTTAAAGAATGAGTCATGAAGGTATCGCATTTTAAATGCATTGCATTGAACAAATGAAACCAAAATCTTTCTTGGATTGACTTAAATTTTAAAGAAAACAAAGCTAGCTTTATTAAAAGTTATTCTACTTTCTATGGTGTCATTAGGAACAAATTCTCTGACATCATATGTATTAGGTCATCCAACTAGGCACAATTAATATTTGAATGGGGGACACCCACAATCATTCGACACATTAAGCTATGAAAATTATATTTTATTGCTAATTATGAATGCCCCATTTGGTTTAACTGTTTATCCTCTTGTTTCCGCGGCTTCTTAAACCAAAGCAAGCAAGAAACCATTGATTGATTAAAGGAAATGAGATAAAGATTACAAAATTTAATTAGGGTTAGGTTATGCTAATCCCAATTTTGTTTCCTTGTTATTCCTTCTTCTTGGCTATGAAATTTGGGTTCTTTTTCATTGATAGAAGGTGTCTCTCTTGGAAGCTTTGATTGGCGTGAACTCTCTTTTCCTTTACCCCTTTTTTTTTTTTTTTCACTTTTGAGTGAGAGAATTTGATGGCAATATCATACAATCAATACAAGTTTACTTTATATTGACAATGTCTGTCTCTGCATGGATGATATGATTTGATAATAACTTTTGAAAGGTTCTCTTTTTGTATTCTATTTGGTAATAACTAAATACATTTATAACTATCCGTGGGTTATCCCTAACTTGTACCATAAATTCTCTCCAGAATCACATTGAAAAATGCTTGTCTCAAAATGTACTCTTTCTAGAGGTCTATAATATTCTTCTTTCTTCATGAATTCCTCGTCATCATAAAACTAGCATATACAAAAACATAAAAGGAGTTCTACAAGTTTCTTCTTAACCTAATAGGTGAAAGTTTTTCATTCAACAATATGATATTTCAAGGGATCATAAATTTGAAGAATTGAATCCATCTAGTGTACTTAATCACTACAAATCAAAATGCGTCACATGTTAACATGGGCACGGGGTAGGAAAAGGGGGGCCATCAACTTGATTAAAACAACAAAGGGAAACCATAATCATTAGAAAAACCAAGAACAAGTTGGCCCAAATTGAAAACCCATATAGAAATTTCAAAAAAAAAAATATACAAATGATATGCAAAATTTTATAATTCTTTATGGTATGTGTTAGGGACGATCGCGAGCCCTAATGTATTTGTTTAAGAGAGTAATGGTGCCTCTTCTCTGGATACTTTGTCTTGCATGATAACTACATGCAATCTTTATAAACAATGTAGAAGAGAACGAGACGATGGGCTTGCCAAATATAAAATATGATACCAATTTGCTATTACATTTCTCAACCCAAATGCTTTCACTTGGCAAACATAACAAAATTAGAACATGATAAATACATTTCCAACTCATTAGTTGACTTCTTAGAAAATGTACCTAATGATTTGCTACTATATTTTTTGTATGTGGTAACATCTTTCGAGTTGGTATAAGAAGTCTTGGAATCAAATCCTTTGTAAGTTTTGTTCTTCTCCGTCTGAAGACAGACTAATGAGGTCAATAAAATTTACGGATCAAGGGAAACCCTAAAATGAATGTATACATTTTTGTGTCAATGGAACATGTTTTGACATGTTTGATTCTTTTTTTTTTCAATAAAAAAAAAAAAAAAGGAGTATTTTAAGTAACCTAGAAGTATCATGCTTGCAACTCTATAGGTACACATTCCACCAATCACCAAAGGACATTTCACCTAACCTTGCTTTTTCTATGCCCCAAATAAATATCTCAATTTCCAATCTTGTTCACATAAAATTATAGTAATAATTGGAAAAACAGTTAAAACTTCTCAAAACAATATATAAGGATCTTGAATCTGGCTCGCATCAAAATTCAGAAGAAATTTGATTTATCTGTCTCTGTGTGTGTGTGTGTGCAAGGCTAAATTTGAAAACCTTTGAGAAGGCAAATAAAGGTAACCCCTGTGCAAATTAATAATGCACAAATGTGTTTAGAGTCTATGGTAGAAGGTAGTATTTTCCTTCTAATATATTTGGTTGAAAGATTCAACTCAAGAACCTATATGTCCAAGTGGAGGTCTAATCATAATATAAAAATAATCATAATCAAACATATACTTAATCAATTTGTGAAGAACAAAATATAAATAATCATGAGTTGCTATCCACTTTGTATCCCTAACAAACCTATGCTACAATACTAATTTCAATTCAAATCATTGCTATGTACGCCTAAACGCACTCTAAGAAGCACTTAGGAATTTGCAATTGAACTCTTATGTGGGCCACACATATCATATCATCAGTATGTCTATCCAATCAAATCTTACCAAGAACCCAAAATATTTTTACAATTATCGGAAATAACATTTTCCCACAATAGAACTTCAAAACATGCATAAAACTTTAATTCAATCGCTGAAAAAGAATATCTTGTAATCAAAGATGTCATACCTATTGCTAAGGCTATGATATCACTAGAAAAATTAATAAGAATAAATTTTTGCCTTCTTCCTTCCAGTAATTATTTCTTTCCTCTTCCCTAATCCACGTGACAAAAAGAAGCATTTTGAAATAGAGCCAAAATTTCCCAAAAAATGAGGTACTGCACAGAAAAGAAGTTGCACGTGCTGAACTTCAAAATAATTGCTCATCCAAAAGGAACCTACTCTGCTGAACCAAGTCGTAGTAGAACTACTGCTGAACCTTTGGGACAGGAAAAGCAATAACATCACGAATACTGGCAGAGTCTATCAAAAGCATCAGCAACCTGTCAATTCCAAGCCCCTGAAAGATGAACTATTTCAGTAAGGGGTTGATAAGATAAAAAGACTTATCGGCATTTGATTTTGCATCCCAAACATATCTTCTTGCTCTATTAAAATATCAACAACTGGTATAGAATTGGAAAAAGATCACCATACCATCCCTGAAGCAGGCGGCATTCCATATTCCAAAGCAGTCACAAAGTCATCATCAAGAGTCACTTCATATGAATTATCATCGTTTTCCTTCAATTTCTCTTCTGCACCTAATGCTTCTGAACCAGCTGCTGCTCTCTTTTCATTATGCTGCCTCACTTGCTGTTCCAAGCGCTCTCTCTGTCACCATTTAAAATCAATGCGAATATTTCTTGCTTAGCTGCAGTTTGTTTTATATAGCAAAAAGGTCCATAAAATTTCATCTAAACAGGAAATTCTTATTTTAAACTTCAGCCTCGCAAATAATAGGAACTCAAGATTTTTTATATATATACGCCAACAAAAGAATTCTATTTCTAGATTTAATGGTAAAATGGTAGTGACCAAATTTAGCAAATACAGAGTCTGCATCAACTTACCTGGTCTAAAGGATCAGTCAATCCAGAGAATGCATTGGCAAGTTCACGGCCACACATGAAGAGTTCAAATCTCTCAGTCAAGCCTGCATGTTTATTGTGGAAAAAAAAAGAGTTTAACATGATTCAGCAACTATTGCAATAAAATGCACAATCTTTCAGCCTCAACATATTTTTTGATTGCATGCAAGGAAAATGAATATGAAATTAAGAAACGATGAAACCACAAAATTTTGGACATCTTCGTACATTCAGAATATGAAATTATGGTCATAAAAACTGAATCATTCTCCTTAGAGAGAATGACAAGGAGATTCAAATCTTAACATCATTCAAATTCTCCACATCTAACACAACAATGGTATCGCTGTAGTCTAAAATAACAAAAACACATATAGGAGACTCTAGTAATGATAGCCATGTGAAATATGCTAAATTGATCAGAGTGTTATCTGGTATTCAATTCACTTGAAATGGACAAATTCAATGCATAACAAGAAATTTCTATCTTCATAAAACCTTTGTACCTTTGGTGTGGTTTTGCCAGAGGAGATATTTTGATGGGATAGTCCAAAACAAATGTGGGTTGTAGGAGCTTCGGTTCTACAGCAATTTCAAAAACCTGAGCAAATGAAATAAAAATGAAAGCTGTCAAGGACTCTGCAGAGAGATTATCAACACTAGAAAAGAAAATAGTTTGGAAAATCCTTCAAATTTAGAACTATTATAGTCTTGTAAAGACAAGGTTCTCCAACTGGGAGGAAAAACTGAGAAAGTCAAGCACATGCTCAAAGAAGGTGAAAGAACAAGAAATATCCATGAATAGCAATAAAGATTCACCTCATTAAGCAAGTGGCCAACAGAAGCACTCACTTCAATGACAGATTTGTCTTTGTTTTCAAGCCCAGCTCCAAGTGCTGTCAGAGCAGCCTCTTTAGCAACCTTAAGATCATTCCCCAACTCACTGAAATCAATCCCAGTGGCCTCTTTCACAAGATTGTGCATGGTTTCCCTCCTCCATGGCTGCTCCAAACATATTTCCACACCCTGAATTGATGGATTATATCAGTCTTTACAAACTGATAAAGCCTGTGCTACTAATAGCTCAAATGATTTGAATTTCCATGAACCCCTTAAATTTTTAGTTAATAAACATGAATATGGAAAAGTAATAATTATATTTCCCCACACAGGTGACTTTCTACACTGCATTTACCTGGTAATCAATGGTAAGCTTCCAATGAACTACAAGTGCACAGCAAGTAACAATTTCCTCCGCCATGTTCATCATGTTTTGGTAGTCTGAATATGCTTCATACATCTAAAATCAAGCTAATATGAGTGGAGCTTCATTAAAAGAGAGAAATTTGACACAGATTATGACATGTAATAATCAATTCCAATTGTATTAAATACCTCTATGGTGGTAAATTCTGGATTATGGCGAGTTGAAATGCCTTCATTTCTGAATATTCGACCAATCTCATACACTTTCAAATCCTCCATCCTGTTATTACACAATTTAGACTTTTGTTATGAAAATGAATGTAAGTTCCAAGAAACTGTTATAAGGTAAGGCAAAAGGTGATAGGAAAGTCGAATATGTAGAAACTCACCAACATTCTCTTCAAGTGGAGCTCAGTTGCAATTCTCAGGTAAGGATCTCTTCCAAGTGAATTATGATATGTAACAAATCGTCGTGCTTCAGCTCGACCAGCTGCTCCCTAGTTGGTTAAATGAATTAAAAACCAAGTTCTAGCTATGAAATCTTCAGACCTTTGAATCTAAAAACTATAGAAGATCAGATATAAAAGAAAGGGGTTGGAATGATATTTAAGAAAATCAATAACACAAATTAAAACTACGATGTAGGAAACATGACTTTTACCCAGGTAGTTAATTTAACAGCTTTATTATCCTTCACATTTTTTTAGAAATTTATCAAAAGAACTAATTTCAATGGTCATGGAAATATTTTACAACAATTAAAATAATTATACACAAGCAAACAATTTATAATTCTAATTTATATATACTCATATCATATAGGTTTCTATATGTTTATCAAATAAAATGATTTATACTTCTACACAAACAAGTAATTTATAGTCTTATTCTATCAAAATTAACACATAATTTTATATGTTTATCAAATTAATCAAATTGAATTTCACAATCTAAAAAATGACTTTCAAAGATACTTTTGTTAATTTTTTAAATTTCAGCAGAGGTATATGGAAAATACTAATATATAAAATTTATACACACAAAGTTATTTTACTTATTTTGTTATTCAACTAAAGGTCAAACATAACGGCATTGATGTTGAGGGATATTATATGTTAGTTTTAAGAAAATTTGGATCTATATGTAGTTTCATCAAACCTCAGGGGAGGTATGTGAAAATATCCCCTAATTGAATATTGGAAAAGAATGCAAATTCCAAAAGAAACCTCAAGATATCAACAAACCTGGAGAACTGGAATTTCAACTTCAACAAAACCCAAAGACTCCATTGTCTTGCGTGTCTCTGACACAATCAACTGAAAGAAAGGACGGTAATGGATGAATGTAAAATCCAAGCATTACAACTTAAATAATTTAGCTAAAATAAAAAACACGATAGATATATCTAAACCAAGATAGGTAAACAAACAATCCTTATTTCTTTCAAACCAATTCTGATATATTCTATTAAAGTGTAGCATGTCATTCCTAATACAAAGATTTCAAAAAGAAATAATTATCATTCAAAAGCCAAAACTTGCATTTGATTAGAAACTGGGAAACAAAAAAAGAAATGGTTGAAAGGTCCACAAATGTTCAACTTCACATCCACACATCACACTTCTTTTTATTAAGATGGAAAACCAAATAAAATTTTAATAATAGTGAAAATGTATAGAAAAGGTACCCAAAGAGAACCAGCAGTCGACAACAAGCTCATTGAATAAAAGATTGTATAAGTGTAAAAGAAATAGAAACGTTAATCCAAAATAAAGATTTTTATTTTTTTTCTTTCGAGGTTTGCAAGGATTTGAGTGGATGTTCAAGTTTACAATATCTAGCGTCACTTGCGCCAATAATATATCTCAGTGATATTACACTAATTGTATATCAGTTAGAAGTGGAGAAAATTAACTCACTCAATTTGTATCCCAGCAGAACAAAAGAAACCTAAAAATGCAAAGTAGTTAATGACTATAAATTATACACTACCCATTACTTTTCCTGGAAGTACAGGTAACTTTTCTCTTTAATTGATGTGCTAATTATGGTGAATGTTTTAGCATGTATAGTGATAATATGTCTCAGCTAAGATAGGTAATTAGGATAATTAAAAAATATGTAAAAGCTTTCACAAATGGCATGTACAGAAAGATCAAGAAAATGGCAAGTTCAGAGTTCAAAATTTATGAAAAGCAAAATAACATCAGAAAATCACATGGGTCATTAAGAAAAAAGCTCACCTTTGCTCTTTTACGAAATACATCAGCTACTTCAGGGTTTGCGATCATATCTACATGCATAAACATAACAAATATCAACTGCTTAGAAAAAAAAAAAAAAAAAGAAAAATGGATATATATTTGAAAATGTTCATGTCAAGCATTCGAAAGGCATATGACAAATTGCCAAGTCTGTCACGTGCAGAAGTAGAAGGAAAAATGATAAAGATTCAGGCTTTTACACCTCTAGGTTATCCCAGCATCACTGATCACACCTTGGGTTAATTGCACCACAGTCCATAAATACAATAGAATCATCTCTAAATATTTGTCTTAAATTATCTAAACTTTCATTGAATCCATTACAAACTTCTGATAGTTTTATTCCTATAAGAACTTGCATTGTTAATTGCAGAATGGAAATCTACAGAACAGCCATTTCATCTCCTGATTACTTCATCATAACATTCAGCTACAAAGTTTCCAGAAACCAAAAATTAGTTAAAAGCTAATAATTTGAAAATGAGCTCACCTTTGGCTGTATCTTTTATCCACATCAGTTAGACCATGATATTTGTCAGGTAGCGAAAGTAGAGATTTTGTAAGAATCACGAAAGAATTCACAAGAATGGAAAGCTCACCTGAAGAATGGACCAAAAGAAGGAGTTGGATTAAGTAAATGAAGCATCACAACTAGTCCTCATGAAAGCAAAAGGCAATACTAAGTCCAGAGACAGATGTGGAAGGGTAAAGGAGCATCCCAAAACCCGTCAGCCTGGACCAAGAGGCAAGTAAATTTACCTTTCTATGTTTGTTTCAGTGAGCCACTGACACCCAGTATATCAACAACTGCTTTTAACTGCTCAAACTGATCATTCAAAAGTCTTTCCTTCTCACAGTAAAGCTATAACCATACAGAACAACAATTTCAGTGCATAATTTAAAATTTGTTGACCATAAGAGTGCATATTTAAAAATTTCAAAGATCCTGTGTACACGAGCTGTTGAGTTCCCAAAATTTAAGAAAAGCAATTACAAGGGTATGATCACCAATATCTATATAGAAAACATGTATGAGGCCAGTAAATCTGCCTCCTTACAGCCAAGGAAAATAAAATGAACAAACCTGGATTGTACCCGAATCATCTCTTAGTGTCAAAAAGGCAAGCTTCCCAAACGCTCTGCGTGCCACAATTCTCACTCCTAACCATAGGGCTCCAACCCTTTACTCCTCAAATCTTCCACCTATGGAAAAAAGAAAAACTGCCAACTTTACTACAAATTAAGATAAATATTTCCGGACACCTACTCGCCGACATTGATTTCTAAATCAAAAATAATGACGCTTAGAAATTTCTAAATTCATTCCCATTTCCCGCCATTTCTCAGCGAGCACACAGTCATTAAAGCTTAGTTTAAAAACAATTGCCTTTTAAACAGAAACTTGTACCGAAATCTTTTTTTTTTGCTTCAAAAGAAACAAACACAGCCTTAAGAAACTCTAATTCCGCTCTCACTTTCTCCTCTTCAAACAAACAAACAAACAAAACTAATACAAAATATGAACAGCAACAACTAAAACACGCAGTCGTGTCAAAACCTTTTTAATGCGAATGGCCTCGCGGTCGGAAGTGGAGGTGGAAAAGGACGAAGAACGGCGGTTTCTGGTGGCGGCTTTGGCGGTGGAGGCTGTAGAGAAACAGCAGCGGACAAGGGTGAAAGAGGTACGTCGGTGAATGAGGTGGCGAAAGCTAATTGGAAAGGAAAATGGAGTGCTCAACAGCTTCAAAGCCTCCATGTTTGTTTTCCCCTTCCTCTCCCTCTTTGCTTGCTTTAATTATCCTCTGCTTCCATTCTCATTTTTTCCCTTTTTTTTTTTAATTTACTTTTTATTCTTTTAGTAATTAAATACATAATTTATTATGTTTTTATTTATTCAATTCTTACAATTATTTTTTAAAAATTTTATTTATGATAAAAAGAATTATTATAAAATTCAATTTATTTTCAAGAAAATTTGGATTATAGATAAATAGACATTCCAACAGACGACCAAACCGGACAAAAACGCATAACCAAAATTGAATACAAAACAAAGCAAACACAATCTCCACACGGCAACAAACCAACCAGAAACTGGTGCACGCGCAGAGACAAGACATCGAGCACAAGGAAGACGACGACTTAGCAGAGAAATCCAGTCAAACTCTACAGGGAACAGATGGTATTCAACGGCGTGTTAGTGTTAACAGTAGCACACGTATCAGCAGATGCATGGCAACAAATCTCTTCCATACCCACTACGGAGCGGATAAACGGAGAGCAGCTGATGGATCTTGTTTGTTGCTTTCCTTTGCAGCAACTGGGTCGTTTTGCTATTTGTCTTTGGACGTTTCTTTGTCTTCCTTCGCCTGACTCGTTTTACTCTTACTCTTATTATGATGATGATGATGATGATGATGATGATTCTGAAGAAGAACATTCTGACTATCGTGATCATGATCATGATCTTCGTGTTCAAGACAATGGTCCTTCTTCTTCCAGTGCTTTTGATCTTGGTGATGATTACTACTACCAATCTCATTCTGATTGATGTGAGTTGTTACTTTATTGTTCTTTTGTTGCAAGTTTTGTTTTTAATGTTTGTTTGATGGGTTTGTGTTTTTGATTTTTTGAGCATTGAGATGATTTGACTTTTACTTTTTGGTGTGAATTTGATGTTCATATGCTGTTTATTGAGGGATTGATTGCACATGGTTGACTTTTAGTATTATGGTAAATTTGTTGTAATTGCTATCTTTTCCGCCGTTGCTTTGGAACATGTATGACAAGAATCATTTGTCGGATGTCAGTGGCTGTGGATCCAAAAGAGGCATATCTTCTTAGGTAGAATATAAGAAAAGCTTAATTTTTGCATCTTGTAAATGAAGCAGCTTTTGGTATTTATTTATCAGAATTGAATTTAGTTAGTGTAAGCTGATTGAAAGACAGTTAGTTCGGTGACTTTCCAAATGTCAAGCAAAGCTCGACCAGAAATTGTGAGAGGTGTAATGGAAGTAAAATTTTAAAATGTTTATATGCAGACTCATATTAGCGTGTAAACTAACTGGAAGAAATATTTTATAAATAGGATAGAGTTTGTGGTTTATATAGAATTGTAAGGAAGTTTTTATTTTTGTTAGTTGTATGAGACATGCATAATTTTATCCTGTGTGCACAATTCCATTTGTATCTGGTGTGATATAGCACCATAAAAATCAGCATACTAATTCATGAATTCGATAAAAAAAACCCCAAACATAGCATGATTATATGTGCCTACGAAAATGATGATTTACTAGTTGAATGATAAACAGATCACCAGACCTGCCCCTTGCAAAAAACCTTGGCATCACCCTCAACCCACAGAAAGAATGAGGATGGTGAATTGACGATGCAGTATCTTTGATGTTGTTAACATGCTCCTCCTGTTGCTACTAGAAATTCATTAGCAATAGTGGTTTCTCTTGATTACTCCTTTTGGAAGACTTGGTTTTCTTCTTACTGAATTTGGTAGGGAGTTATTTGGTCTTCTAAGAAAGATTTATGGTTTTCTTCAGATTGTTAAGTTGATCTCTTGGAACTGCTTTGGGCATTAGCCCGTTCCTGAATATCAAGTTATTCAGACACCAATTGACGGAATTCCTTTTTTTCTCTTTTGTAGGAACTTGCAGGAAAGGAAGAATATTTTTTAAGAAGGCTTTTGCCTATGTAACATAGTGTAGATCTTTGCTGGATTGCTAAGCCTTTTTTTGATTTTGTGGCTGTCACTTTCATGGGTCAATTGAATAGGTGGCAGAAAGTTTCCTTCTGAAGTAAGATAACTTGGGGAACTCTGTTTTGTTTTAGCTTGCCTTATACGACTCGCATTGTCTTTAGGGAGCCTTAGGTCCCTACAGCTGAGCATCTGTTTTCTAGAAGTTTGATTTTCCTTAGTAAAAGTTTAATCTTGAAGTCATGAAAAGTCTGCAAAGTTCACTAGAAAAAGTATATATGAATCTTGTACTTGAGGTTTTTTGCTTGACTTATTCTGTTTTAACTATTATACCAAAAGTATATAAGATTCCTTTCCCTTACTTTACCCTTGCAAAGAACCTCTTCTCTTTTTGTAATAAAACCAAAAGTTCTTTGAGGTTTCCTTCTTCAAATCCACTTTTTGTTCATTAATATGCTCTATTGAGGATGCTGTTGTCAAATTGCAGTTATTTCAGTTAAGAATGAAGTGGACACATTGATGATCCTCAAGTTTCCGGTGCTTTCACAGTAGGATAATATTTCTGCGTAGTATGAGTTGTCATTAATAGTTTTCACAATTGAAAATATGAATGTAGATTTGTTGCTACTTAGAAAAGTAGACACTTATGAATTCCTTTATCAAAGGTTTTTCTAAGGCCTCAAAAAAGGCACATTTGATTCCTAATACAATGGAAAAGTAGAACTATTGTGTGGCATATATAGAAAGAAACTGTGAGAAAAAGTCAGACTACTGTGAGGATATATGTAGAAAGAAAGTTTGACATGTGTCTATACATAGGTATTTATACATGTAAGCGATTTATATAATTTTTTTGTTTAATTTTTCTAGATATGTGAGATGTACAATCAAAGACTAACATGTGTTAACAAGAACAAGATGGAAGAAATCTATAATACAATACGAAGCAACCAAATCAATTGTAAGTCTCAATAGATGTGCCTATGAGTAATTTTTATGTTCCTCACTTGTCCTGTAGGCGAAATTGATTCAAGAAGGAAGAATCTGTGCAGCTTGCAGTCATTTAAACCAAGCATTATAATGTATCTAATTTCGTAGATGTTTAAGCATGCATAAATGGTGATGATGTGTGAGCATTGGATAAATCAGTTCATTGCAGCTTTAGATTGCATGACACACAATGATCGAAGACAGTCTAACTTTAAGTAATCGAGTTTTTTTCACTTTCAGCTTTGTTCAATCTCTAACTAAATGGAAGCGGCATATGTCGTATCAGGTTTATTGCTACAATCCTTTGGCATGACCAAATTCAACTGATGTTTGATGTATGCTTATGACTAAATTTTTGTGTGTGGGTCTACTCTCCTGTCCATATCATGGGATGAATGAGAAATTGATATGTGAAAAGGCGATTATTTTTTTAAATGTGTGTCACTGTTCTGTGAATTTCAATCACTGCATTTGCTTTGCTGGTGAATGATATTCGCGTGGTCAATCTTGAGCTTCTAGTCTTTTGAATTGATTTGTTTGTCTGGTAAGCTATAATCTAAACTTATATCCTCGTACATATTTTGAATTTTTTGTTCTTTTTTTTCCCTCTCTTTTTGTTTCTACTACTCAATTCATATTGTATGGTATTGCCTTCCTTCTGCAAGAAATTGATGCATGAACATTTGCTAGTTCTGATTAATTCACACCCTATAGACCTTCACTTTGATGGTGCAAGGATGTCAACACCTTATGCCATGATATGCTTGTTAAGTTGTTTCTTTTTGTCTTAAGAAGCTGCTGAGTGTTGGATTGATGATGTAAGTTTGCAATAGCCTTGCTTATTATATATCAATGTTTCTTTTTGAGAGCCATTTGCGTAGGCTGCACACATACTGAAATGCCTGACCCAATACTTCCGAAAAGTTGAAAAAAAGATTTTATATTAGATTGATCCGAAGAAGCTGTTATTTTTATCAGCTATTGGTGGTTGGTTTTTAGAAGAGAAAAGACAACAGCAGATTTGAAACTAGAGGTAAGATGTTCTCCACAGATGCAATACTATTAAATGATTCCCAGATAGTTTGGTGATTGTGAGACTGCATTGCTGATCAAGAATTATGTGAAAGCAGTCAAACTCATTTCACCCTTATTTTTGTATTGACAAATTACTTGAACTTGCAAATGGATTAAAACCAAAAGGCTTAACATGATAATGTTGCTGATTCTGTTATTATTGCAGGCTCCAACATTATGTTTAGATTTAATTGTACTATTTGGTTTTGTTGTTTCTGGAATCATGATGATAATTTCCTGCATAAGTGACAGGATAGATTTTGTGATTCTGTATCAGCTTCACTTTTTGAGTTTTGTATGCATGTTGCTTGCTACTTTATTTACTTCTTTATAATGTTCTGTTTTCTCATCCTACAGAAACAAAGTAGTTCAATTAATTATCCAAACAATATAAATGTAAAATTTTATGAACAATTGCCATTATAGTTATTACTTACAATTGCTTGATTCCCACATATGATTATATTCAGGGGTGTTTTCTACGAATAAAAGGATTAGGACAGTAGATATTTCAAACACAGATTGTAGACTTTGAATTGCTTGCCTGTGCACATGTTTTCTGCCTGAATTTCATGAATTACAAATTGCAGTAGAAAAAATGGAGATCAATTTCAGACTCTAGCTCAGGAAAGCTACACTTCTAGGTTTTATTATTATATATGAGATAACTCGAATTTTAGTTGCGTCTTTTTCATTTCAGATTCTAGTCAACGTTTACAATTTTTCTTTTATACATGATTGAATACTCTCTCTACGGTAACTCAAAGGACCATGCAACGTGTTGAAGAAGTTTGAAAACCAGCAGTTGTGCATTATCTTCCATTTAACATTGATGACGTTGGCAACTTAGCATCCCTTTGTGAGAAACTGGTGCCAATCTATTCGTAACTTTGAAGTTAATCTCATCGCACTTGGCAAAGTTATCCTACCAGAGCTTCATTAAGTTTCCTGTATGTTCCTTCTTGTCATTTGCATTTGCATTATGTAATCGCTGAAGTTGATTGGCAGAAAATAAAAATCATAAAGCAGATTGGCAGCAAGGAAATTGTGCATATTCCTGGGTCTCGATTGCCTTTTATTGCTGCATGTAATACTGGAGGTATTATCTTTTTCAAGAAATCTCTTGGTTTTATTCTAATTAACCGAAAAAATTAAATTTATTCAATCCAATGCTTGGTTTACAACTGTATTGAAAATGGCATTTGCCAACTTGAACGAAATATGTTGATTTTGCATACTTCGATTCTGGCCACAATGAATGCATATTTCTAGCTTTCCAATCATATTGAAGTACTGCTGCATGCTGTGATTGAAAATATTGCCAAGATTTTGCATGATTAAAGCATATAAATGGATGACAGCCCTTTTAAACCAGAATTTACAAATTGTCAAACCACTTGCACATTGTCCTCTGATTGCTGCCTCTGAATCCATGAACTGCAAAATTTGTCAAGAGAACTAAATTTCAAGTCAAATTTGGATGCTAAATAGAATGATGCAATCCAGGTTGTCCCATCTCTTAAGTCAACTGCTTGCTTATGAATTCTGCTTTGAAATCCAATGAAATTTCTCATTCATGTGAAGGTAGTCTTTAGTTTTATTTTTTTTTTTATGCAAGTGCTTTCTTCAGATTATTCTCAAAAGTGCTTTTATAATCCCATAATTTTTTACTATTTAATTTTTTTATCCTCAATTACACAACTAGAGATGGCAACTCTTGGGTGTATATTCACCTAATGGTCAAAAGGAGGTCTAGGGCTTTAGAATGTGTGGTTTTGAAATTCCAGAAATGACCATTGGCATCAAAGATAGGTATGATTTATCATTCATTAGAAAATTACTTTTGGAAATACTTATAAGCTAAACCCCACAAACGCCAATCACGGCACGTGTTCCAATCAAAGAGGAAATTAATCCCCAACCGACATAGCTAGCTAGCATTTCTAGACAATAGATAACATAATCGTCTGTCTGGTCCAAATCCTATTTTAGGATAATTGCTATGACATCTAGAAGCACTTTTGTATTTATGCATTTTTACTATTTTTGTTCTCAAACACACGACTTTCTAAAAAAAAAAAAAAAAGTAATTCTTTTAAGAATTTGGTTTCAATTAGTACAAATTACAGTAGTAACACACTTATAAAATTAATTAAAAAATTTATATCTTAATTAATATAACAAATCCATGACACTATCACTAATATCTGATGCGGGATATTTGAATTAATTTAATTTTTTTAATGAATTACAAATTTTTACTGGCATTTTCTATTTAAGTGAATAAACCTGTTTTAATTTACATTATTTACTCATTTCAACATAAAAAATATGCGCAAATAATGGACTAAAACATCTTTCATATTTTTATAAATAAATAAATAAAGATCGGGGTGTTTTAGTTTACATTAATTCATATTATCACATTAACTCTATTTACATGATGTTAAATAGTTAAATCACTTACAAAACTACTTGATGCATGTCATCCTAACATAGTTTGTGGGTATCCCACCAATTCATTTCCTCCCCATTGACAACAACAATAATAATAATAATCATAATAATAATTTTAAATTAAGAATGGGAGATAGAGAGCCCACCATGCCTTTCTTCCAAGAGACTATCATAAAAGCCATAATTTTTTGTGTCACTACTCAAAAGTTTTCTTGTCCAAATGGGTCTCCTCTCTAACCAACTTACGTAATGCATTGAACAACTTTTGTTTTATTATATTTTATTTTCTTTTCTTGTTTGATAATAAATTTATTTTGCATGAACATGAATATTGAGTTTAAACAAATGAAAATGGTGCCCCATTCCATTTTCCTCCCAAAAAAAAAAAGTCATAATTTTATATTTACGAGAAAAAATATTGTTAATTAAATTTAAATAAATATAAAAATAAATAATACAATGGATAAATTGATTGAAATATTTGAATTAAATTAAATAATAATAAAATTTAAAATATTTATAATTGAGTAATTATTTTTTGATTGGATGATGCATGATAAAGCAAATGAATGATATGACCCTAAATTAAAGTTTTTTTTTCATTGATAAATTATTTATTTTATGGTTTCATGAGCTTTATTGAGATGAAAAGATCGCAAAAAGGGTGTATGATTAAGATAAAATTATTTATTTTTATTTTTTAAATTGATAGACTTCTCCTTAAGTCTCCGAAATGTTCATCCAAGGAAAAAGTTTGAAAGATGGTGATTGTTTCCTAACACAGACACTGGTCCCTTTTAATTAATATTTTTTTTGTCACAATGAACATTAAATTGCATATAACTTTAGTAAGAGAGTAAATATGATTTTTATATATACAAATTATTCAACGTTACAATATTACATATGAATTGACTGAATTTATTTAATATTTTTATTTAATTATATCGTGTTAAAATTATACACTGTAAAATATATATATATAAATATGAATATAAGATTTAATTATATTATTTGAGATATTATTATTATTATTGTTATTATTATTATTATTACTATCATAAATTTGAATATAAAATATATCACGTAAAACTTGTAATATGAAAATTTAAGGGTTAACTACGTTACTCAATGTACACAAATAAGAGTAAAAAATACAAATATGCAATGTCTCTAATTGTTCATGGCAAATTTGGTAAGCATCACACATCTCACAAAGCAAGGCACAATCTTACACACAAAAATTATTTGTCCTCTAAATAATAACACTGAAAAATTGGCAGTCACTCGCCCACTCACTTGTATCAATCACCGCACAAACATTGCCAACTCATTGACCCGCAATATATCCACGTGCGCGTGTGCTTGCTTGTTTGTCACCATAACAACACACATCACTACCCAATCTAACTACCACTTCGTACTTATTATATTATGGATTAAATGTATAAATTTCTTCAAATAATTCATCTTGAATAAAATAAATAAAAATTAAGGGACCTCAATGAAAATATCCAACTTATTTTTTAAACCTAATAATGACCGTTGCTAGTTTTTTAACCCATCCACATAAGATTCTCTTCGCCTTGATTACAGTGGGTAAATTTTGTTTTCCCTTTTGTACCCTTCCTAGTTATCCGTGCTCAGTAGAACTGCTGACTGTACGTGCTGCTCACTCACGGGTGTGCCTACAGTTTGCATATCATCACGTACACGTGTACGACCGCTGATGCATCCACACGGGTTGATGCAAAAGACAGATTGCGTCAACTTTTTGTTATTTGTCCAGTGACTTATTGTGGATTGGCTGCGGTTATGAAGTCAAGTTGACCGCCCCCGGGGTAAGTTTAGCGTCGTCGGATGAATTCCGATGGCGACCGGTCTGTTTGGTACTTGGCCTTTAGATTATCGAGGGGAAGCAGAGTCCAATAGCCCTCTTTCATTGGGAAAACACGAATTTCTGTTTTCATACTCTACAAACGAAATGACGAAAGTGCCCTTGTATTTTTTCAAATTAAATAATTTTGATTTTTTCTAAATTCTTTTTTTTTTAAAGAAAAATGATTATGATGCTCAATACATGTGCAAAAACGACCATAAATGCGTTTCTTATTATTTTTCAAAATTTTTTTATTTCTATTGTTTATATATTTATTTTAAAAATAAATAAATAATATATATATATATAAATTTTAAAAAATTAATTTTATACAATTTTAATATTTTGTGTTTAATAAATGAGATTTGAAAAATTTTGTATTATCTCACAATTAATACAAAATCTCATAAATACATTCATAATATCCCCTCTTTCCTAGAACACTTTATTTCTTCAATTTATATTTTAATCACTTTTACCAAAAATAGAATTACGTAATTGAAAAAACTTTTAATTGTTTTTTTTCAAAATGGAACAATAAAGGAAGATGTACACATGCAACAAAAGCTATTTAATTTCAATGGAGAAATAGTAATGGAGGTTGAAATGGGTAGTTGGTAGTGATGAGTGAGGTTGAAGTTGAAGTGTTTTACTCTTAAGTTCCTTTTCTTGGTAAATAACACTTATGTGTATTGTTGACCATCTAATATAAACATTTTTTTTAGGGTGTGACAACATTTTCATATTATTAAAATTAAAATTAAATCAATGGTTTTGGAAAGTTGTGCACTTTACAATAGTTGAATGCATAAGTGTAGAGCATCTTTGATATGTTTAATAATTTAGATTCTACAATTGTAACCCATTAGTCTTATAAACAATTATTATCATACCTAATAGTACAATGTACCATGACTTTCTCTTCTTTTTTTTCTTTTTTTTTTTTTTTAAAAAAGTACATTAGGGATTATAGCAGAAGAATCTTTGTCTAGAACAACATAAAAACATGATCGTGGATGAGATGCCGCAATATATATGATTCGTTGTATAATATTCTTGCACTGTGATAATTTTGGATTATGATTTTTTTTTAATTTTTTAAGCATTGGATTCTTTCTAGCTATGCTTAAAATTATGTAATTATTATACAAATTAAATTATGAACATGAGTCACTAACTCAATGATTAATAAATTTAATCAAACCCTCAAATTCAAGCAATTCATATCAACAATGGCCACAAAATCTCTTTGGGATAAAATTTAGGAATGGCATATAATGAGGAAAATCAAGTGGAGAAGGCAACATGGGGTCATGATTTAGGGCTTGAAGACATTTGATAAAAGAGTTGGGGACAAAATAAATCAAGTGGGCAAATGGGTGGTCAATGAGAAATGGAATCAATTTTTGAATAGAAGGGTAAATAATGAGAAACCCAAGAGATATATGTCATATGGGGACT
>CP135553.1:10694392-10752988 GCA_032402905.1 Khaya senegalensis | reverse complement strand
CGGGAAAAAATACAGCCTTCCCAAAACGACAAACAAAGCTCATGTGAACACTATACACTATGAAAATATTTTTTAATTATTTTATATTATCACTTTTACAATAAACAATATTATATATTTGTAAATGGGTTAATAACATTGAAGTCCCTAACTTTTACAAATATTTTATATTCGTGTCAAATATATCCTAATCTCTACTGAAATGGTGGAGAATACTCTTTACTATTGAGTTATAATGTTGTGCTGTGTTTTAAATTGAACAAAATTAGGATAACATGGTATTTTCTATAGTAGCTTAGAGACTAACTTAATATAAATATAAGAACCATTCTTATTTGTAAAATTAGTAAAAAATTATGGGTCTGAATGTTATTATCCTGAATGTAAAAATTTATGAATTGACCCATTTGTTTTCGAACTTTTCACCTTTTTCTATGGTGCTCTTTCAGTCCTTTCTATACCCTTCATGCAAAATAAAAAAATATCAAGAAAGAGGCATAATTGTGAAAAGACAACAAAGGAGAGATTTTTAGAGAGAGGAAAGGAGAGGTGGGCAGTGGTCACTCTTAATGAGAAGAAAAAGTGGGGTGGCAAAATGACAAAGAAAAGGAGAGAGAGAGTGGTGTTTTAGGCAAGTAATTGGACTTTTGCGAATGCAAAACCAGACCCACTTCAAAGTTGAAGCCTTTAAGCTTCTTTCTTCTCTCATTGGTTTTGGCGGTGTTTAATGGTGCACTAAAGCTCTGAACTTTACACAGAAGTGTGTTGTTTGCGTGTGTTTTGTTCAGGTTAAGCAAAAAAAAAAAATGGGCGATGGTATGCATTTTAATGGAGGAAAAGCAATCAGAGGAGGGGCTTTGACGGTGGTTTGGTTATGGTGTTTTCTGATCTCAGTAGCTCCTGCTGCTAGGTTAAGCACAGAATCAAGGCAGAAACTTCAAGTTCAAAAGCACTTGAACCGCTTGAACAAACCTCCGGTTAAAAGCATCAAGGTCTGGTTTTCTTTTTTTCCCTTCATTTTTAGTCTTTGGTTTATTTTCTCCTCTAAAAGCCTCTCCTTTTCATACTTTGTCTGTTTGGTTGGTGGGAAAGTGTAGGAAACTTAAAGGGAAATGCATTTTTTGAGGTTGCTGCTCATTTTCGTTTTGGGTATATGAATAAGTAGTTAACTTCACTTCTCTAAGCTTAATATCAATCAAAAATGTTATTTTTTTCTTTCTTTTGATACTAATGTTGAAAATTTTTTATGTATGAAGTTATTTTTTTTTCCCTCTCTTTTACTACATTCTGATATAAATTGGTGTTTTTTTCTCTTAAATTTCAACAAAAATTTTATCTTTTTGGTGGAAATTTATGATGTTGAAGGAACAATTATTTTTCCTGACTATTTTTTCTCTCTCTCTCTGTACAATGATTTCCTTTTTTTGAAGTTATTAAAGCTAAAGAGAAAATGAAGTCATAATGATAAGTTTAATTTGTTTTTCTTGTATAATGTTTTCTCAGAACATAAATGCAACTGAGTACTTTGATTTATTAACTTCGAAAACGCAGTTTCTTCAATTGTTTTAACAGAGATCTCATATTTCAATCTTGTGAATTTCTCGTGATTCAACAGAGCCCAGATGGAGATATCATAGATTGTGTTCACATCTCTCACCAGCCAGCTTTTGATCATCCTTATCTGAAAGACCACAAAATTCAGGTAAATCTTCATATTTTCCATGCATTTTTAGCCATTTCTGGGAAAAAAAAATTCTGGGTTTTTTCTTATACCATATTTGGTTACCGCTAGATGAGGCCCAATTTCCACCCTGAAGAGCTTTTTGATGACAACAAAGTGTCTGTAAACCCAAAGGAAAGAACAAATCCAATCAAACAATTGTGGCATGTGAATGGACAATGCCCAGAAGACACCATTCCTATAAGAAGAACCAAAAAAGATGATGTTTTGAGAGCAAGCTCAGTAAAGAGATATGGTAAAAAGAAGCACAGAAGCGTTCCTCAACCCAGGTCTGCAGATCCTGGCCTCATCAATGAAAGTGGTCATCAGGTATAGACGGAAAAGAAAGTGTTTTCCTCGACTGTTTTAATGTTGTGCATTTTTCTAATGTTTTGCTTTGTTTTGTGTTTTTGGTGGTGATTTAGCATGCAATAGCTTATGTTGAAGGAGATAAATTCTATGGAGCAAAAGCTACCATAAATGTATGGGAACCAAAAATACAGCAATCAAATGAATTCAGCTTGTCCCAGCTTTGGATTTTGGGGGGTTCTTTTGGTCAAGATCTTAACAGCATTGAAGCTGGATGGCAGGTACTGAGTATTGACCAATTATTGAACTGAATTTTTTTTAATAAAAAAGTTTTTTTATTTTAATTCCTGGATGTCTATGAATACAGGTTAGCCCAGATCTGTATGGTGATAACAACACAAGACTTTTCACCTATTGGACTGTAAGCTAACTTCCATCGTTTTGCCTTTTTTTTCTGGTTTTTCTTGTATTTTAACATATCTTCAACTACCAATTTGATTATTTTAATTGTATCTTGTAATTTCAGAGTGATGCATATCAAGCTACCGGTTGCTACAATCTTCTCTGCTCAGGATTTATTCAAGTCAATAGTGAAATAGCAATGGGTGCAAGCATTTCTCCAGTTTCTGCCTACAGAAATTCTCAATATGATATTAGTATACTTATCTGGAAGGTATAAATTCAAGTTTTTTAATAATTTCACATATCACATTATTAGGACTTCATATGGACCCATCATGAAAATAATGGGATTGATCCTGCCAAGGTTGCATGCATGTGAGCATCTGTGAAAATTGTCCTGTTCTTGGCGAGTATATATTTGCTTGTTCAAGTGTAGTAGATATAAAATAGGGCAGGTGCTAAGGTGCATCTAACTGTACTCTGCACCCCCCTTGATATCCTAGTCATCTTGGAATTTCCAATTTACAGGAATATCTGAAAAACTAGAGAAAACTCTTCCCCTGTTTGTAAAAAGTTGGGAATTGCAAAGTAAAGTTGGAGAACTGCAACAAAAGAGTAGTGGGGGGAGATGTACAATATATCTGCGCCAACCATAATATGACCCCATAAAATTTAGTGGAGGATCAGAAACATCATTGTGAGGATCATAACTTCAGATGCTAAGAATCTCTGACATTTATCTTTTGGTCACAGATTTAGGCAGTCGAGTTATAACACTGTAAATAATTCCAGCTTTTCATTTTTTACATTGTTGTGTAATATTGTAACATTTTTTTAATCTCAAGAAATCTCAAAAAAATGGTATGCAGGATCCAACTGCGGGGCATTGGTGGATGCAATTCGGAAACAATTATGTTTTGGGATACTGGCCTTCTTTCTTGTTCTCTTACTTAGCAGATTCTGCTTCCATGATTGAATGGGGAGGTGAAGTTGTCAACTCAGAGCCAGATGGTCAACACACATCAACTCAAATGGGAAGTGGTCGTTTTCCTGATGAAGGATTTGGCAAATCAAGTTATTTCAGGAACATACAAGTTGTTGATGGATCAAATAATCTCAAAGCTCCCAAAGGAATTGGCACTTTTACTGAACAATCCAATTGCTATGATATTCAAACTGGCAGCAATGGAGATTGGGGCCATTACTTTTACTATGGAGGCCCTGGTAAAAACCCAAATTGCCCCTAAGAGGAAAACCCAATTTTACCCCGCATGTATCATTAAACCTTAGTGTAATCCCCCCTTCTTCTGTATACCTCTCTTCCCTTTTACTGTTAGGTTGGGTTTAGCAGTAGTAACTTGTGAACTTAATCTCTAGTGAGAAGTTTTGACTTTTTTTTCTTTTACTTGAAAATCATGTGGCCAAAAGTTTCTCCAAGCTTAAAGAAACTGGCCTTTTGGTTTCTTCTCTCTTTGTTTTCTATTTGTTCCCCTTCTCCATTCCTCTGAGCAATCTGTTAATGAATGAATGAATTTCTTCTTTGTGTTGATCTATGTGTAGAATAAGAATATGATCTCTCCGAAAAAAAAGTGCTTCTGGTCGATGAGGAGCAGCATGTGAGTGTGGAGATTTGACAACTTTTTATCCACTTCTTGTAAAGACTTCCTTCTTCCCACCGTCTCCAGTAAATCAATTTGTCCATCTTTTAATCTGGTTTGGTCCATTCCAAAACGTTCCCTCAGCCTGCACTAGATTTTGCCACCTGGATTCCCTGGCCCAAAGGGTCTAAAGTTCCATGTTTTTTCACCAACAATTTGGATGGATTCAGTCATTTTCAACCAACTACCTAGAATGTGACAGGAAGACAAACAAATGTGGCTGCGAAATTAGAAGAAGCTGATTGGCTTACAACTGTGATCCACAATCTCTTCTAGATGAGTTGTCATGAAAAGCACTTTGTAATAGATTTGTTCAAACATGCCACACGAGTTAGTCTGTATTTACACAGCAACACAATTTTTGCAATATAAACTTTGTAACTTGCAAAAGTAAAAGTAAAGGAAATGTAAACAGCGTTATATGTGATAAAAAAAAAAATGATAAAATCAAGAACTTTAGGCCTTCTGATTTTCCTATGTCGGCTTTAGATTATCCATGATTTGTGGTGCTTTGGGTAAAGCTTGACTCCTCGAGCCCATGTCACTTCCATTTTTGGACCATAAGAATAGCTTTGGATCCAAAAGGTCCCTTCAGTTATTTTCTCATAAATCACGGTCTTCTTTACTTTACATCTTTCTTATTTATTCTTATAATGAGTATGACATATAGCCTTGCTTGGTGGTATTGTATTTGTACTTTACCATTTGATTCCAAATGGATAAAGTATTGGAGAGGAAATATGACTTGTGTGATTCTTCTGCTATAAAAACCAAGGAATGTGCAATATTTGTTACAGTCATTGATATCTTTAAAATGCATTCAATCAACTACATAAACCAATCATTTGTCTCTTCATAACTATACACAAAACCTTAACTTTATCATAGTTTAATTATATTAATTATGTATAAAGTTTTTTATGTGTAATTAAAAAAATTATATAAATACAAATTAAATATTGATTTAGAGAACACTCACTAATTGAGGAGTTCAAACTTTGAGTCAAACAAAATCATCCTATTTACAACAAAATTGTTCTACTGATAAATTTTAGATTGTATCGTAAAAAAAAATAAATTAAATATTAAAAAATATAACAAATTTTAAATTTAAAATATAAAATACTATAAATATTACATTTAAGACATATTTTATTTGTAGAATAATCAGTCCAAGATGAAGTTGTATAGGTTAAAGAAATTACTCTTCATCAATGTTGGTGCATGCTAAAATTAAGTCATCCTTATTAGATGAGTGAGAAAATAGGGATGCAAAAGAAAAGAGGGTAAATTTGGTGGATTGAATTTTAATGCTATTTATTATTTTACCTAAATGCAAATTATTATGAATTTAATGTTTTAGATTTTATGTTAATTATTACGGGTTTGAGAGCATGCTAATAACCCTTCTTTTTTTTTTTTTCAAAAACAAGAAGTTTCCTTTTTTGATCCTTTAACTTGAGACTTTGATAAAATTTTACAAGACTTGTAATCCACATGCATCCAAATTTGATTTTTTTATTTCATCAATTTGATTTAAACATTTTTATCAATTCCAGATATCGACAAAAAGTTATTTTTAAATAATTAAAAATAATATTCTTTTTTGAAATTGAACAAATATATAATCACACTTCAATTTTTTTTTTTAAAAGACATCAAAATCAAAAGAATTTAAATACTTAATTGACAACCAAAAAAAAATTGTTCAAACTCAAAAATTAATTTGAGCAATCACATGACTGTAAAAAAGTATTTGTTTTGGTGATCAATTAGGTTTACAAGACAACAAATTTTTTTTTTTCAATTGGATAAAGAAATAAATAAAATACCCATCTTCACAATTCTTGGCCTAATTAAATAACCTTAAGGCATGGATTGAAGACACAAATTCTTCACCTACTAAATCAAGAAATTAATCTTACATGACAACAAATTGACCTCTTTTAATTATTTAACTAATCAATCAACACACTAATTTTTCAAAATTGAGTTAATAAAATCCTTGAAAAATTCTTACACATGTACATTCCCTAACACCTCCCCACACACGCGCGCGCGCGCAGAGCAGAACAATTGTCCAATGAGAATATGACAAGTTTCCAATTTTGTATACCATTGAGAAGTGGCTACACGCGCTTACAGTTGGGAGTGGGTTTAACTCTCCTTCAGACACAGAGATAACTTTTTGTTCATTATTTTATTGTTCACTGTTTTAGTCTTTCGTCACTTTCTCTCTCTAAAGAGTAAAGATTCAAACTTTCTCTCACTTGAGAAAAAGAAGCTCATTTCTTGCTCTTACTTCACAGTTCACACACACCAGTAGGGTTTTAATCTTTATTCTATCTTTCTCTCAGAAATTATCAAAACAAACCATAAAAATCAGAATACCCAGAGCAAACCCTAACAAAACTTCACTCATTTTCCATCTTCTTCCTCAATCAGAGCCTAGAATAGTCGGTTTCAGAGCTGAATAATCTTGCTCCAAACCCTAAAGCCCACGAAGGAATTTCCCCAATTGCCTTAGTTTAATCACTTAATTTTGCACATGCAAGATGACCATTTATGCTGAATTCAACATAATGTTGTTGCCCATCAAGCCCACTTCACTCAAGTAGGTGAATTTCCCATTTTGTTGCTTTTCGTTACTCTTCTCTATCTGGGTTTTAGTTCGCTTGCTTAATTATGATTGTTTTCAGTTTCTTTCAATTTTGATGCTTTGTTATGGATTGTGGTTCAGGTTATTTTATTGCCTCTACATTACTGTTCTTTATCTGGGTTTTAATTGATTTGAGGTTTCTGTTTAATTCCTTTTGGCTAAACGTTGAAGCATTGGTATGTTGCGAAGAAGTGTGGCATTAAATTCTTTTTATTAATCTAATTGTTTAATTTTTTTCTTAATTTTTTTTTTAATGGATGTGGGTTGAATAGTTGAGAGGAGGCCATGGAAGGGGATGAGAAGGGGATAGCATTGGCATGTGCAATTTCGGGGTCCCTTTTCGCAGTTTTAGGTTTGGCTTCGTTTTGGATTCTCTGGGCTGTAAATTGGCGGCCATGGCGGCTCTATAGGTACTCTTTTGACAATTTCCAGTGCTTTTAAAACTTTATTACCATGTTTGCTCATTGTGATCGGACTATATAAATGCAGTGTTTAGTTTTACGGTATGCATGTTAAAATTCAAAGCACTTAAATTTCTGGTATGGTAGTGATTTATTGGGTTATTTATTGGCTTTATCTTTAATTTTAATCTCCTTTTCAGTTGGATTTACGCTAGAAAATGGCCAAATATATTACAAGGACCTCAGCTGGGGATAGTATGTCGGTTTCTGTCTCTGTCAGCGTGGATTGTTGTTATATCTCCGGTTGCAGTGCTAATCATGTGGGGAAGTTGGTTGATTGTAATACTAGGTCGGGATATAATTGGTCTGGCCATAATAATGGCTGGCACTGCTCTTCTATTGGCCTTCTATTCAATCATGCTTTGGTGGAGAACACAATGGCAAAGTTCAAGTATGTATTACCTTGATGTTCATATTACTGGAAAAATGAAACCCTTATTCTGTTTCCGGGAAAAGCGAGAAACCATGTTGTGCGTTATTAATTGCGAATTATTACTACATGCAGAGAGTTGCTTAGGTTATTGTATCTTTTACACTAGATGTCAAAATTGGATTGTATAAGTTCTGACAATTTTCTGGAACATCTGCAAGTGCCTGGTGGGAACTTATTTGTAGTTCTCAGTAGAGATGAGAACATTATACACAAAATTCTTGGTCTACCAAATAGATTGGGAACCTAGATTTTACACTTTGTTGGCTGTTTAAGAACACACTATACATAAAATAAAGTATTGCAGAATAGAATCTTCTTTCTGCGCCCTTGGTAATGGCATTACCAGTCGGTTGGCCTGCCTGGGTTTCCATTGTGTGTGCTTTTTCCCGTTCAGTTATGCTTTAAGTCTAACCTGAATTGCTCTTGACATAATGTGTATGATACTCACTAGGACTGTTTGGAGTTTTCTTAGACAAGTCCTTTCATCTTGTTAGGTTGGTGAGGGCCAACCCATACTTTTCCTGTCATGGGCTTAGCAAACCCACCAATTTTTTTTTTTCTTGGATTGTTGGGAATACTTTTTGATATTGATATTATGATGATTTGGGGTAAGTCTATTGTGTAGAAAGATTAAGGTTCAAACATCCTTATATCACTTATCCGTGTCTTAAAATTTCAGCATATTCTTAGATGAATAAAAGAAAAAAAGTACTTTTCCACCCAAGTGGCTGTGAAGCCTAGTTCAGTTGATTGTATAAAAGTATTATGCTCTACAAGTATCCTTCTTTGCATATACCATGTTAACAAATTTAGATTTGAACTGTTTAACATGGCAATAAGAAGAGGAAATATGAAAATTGACTTGGTGAAGTAGACAGAATAGGGGATTCGGTGGAAGAGAAAAAACTGGTAAAAAAAAAGAAGCGAGATGGTAGTAGGTCTAACAGCAATGGCTTGGATTTACAATATTGTCTTTCGAGTTTTGAGGATGAAACTCTTCATGTCGTTGTATGTTCTTTGGTTATTTCTTGTTTATCTGTTCTTCTATGTGTTGCTAAGAAGTTTGCTATGTGCTATTGAGAGGAAAAAAAATGAAGGGAAGACAGAGGGAGGGGATAGGACTATATGCCTTTATGTTTGAATATTTCCCCTTACTTTAATAATAATTTTCATTTTTATCTTTTCATTTTTTTATCATCTTATAACTGTTGTCCTCATTTTTGCTCAGGGGCTGTTGCTTTTCTTCTTCTTCTGGCTGTTGTGCTACTCTGTGCATATGAGCTTTCTGCTGTGTATGTTACATTTGGTTCACATGCATCTGAGCGATTTTCCCCTTCTGGTTTCTTTTTTGGTGTATCAGCAATTGCCTTAGCAATCAACATGCTCTTTATTTGTCGAATGGTCTTTAACGGTAAGTCTGTTGATGGTCGCAAGTCATGGGCATTAGTCTATAAGATATTATGAATTCTAGATACTGATGTTCTTATCTGTATGTTTGTTTTATTACCTTCTTTCATAAATAATTGCAGGGAATGGCTTAGATGTAGATGAGTATGTGCGGAGGGCTTACAAGTTTGCCTATCCTGATGGTATGGAGATGGGTCCTTTAGCTTCTTTACCAGAACCCCCAGATCCCAATGAGTTATATCCTCGAGAATCAAGTAGGTAAGCATTTTTTTGTTGATATTCAGATAACATGACCAGTTATTTCTAGATCTTTATATTTTGATCAAGTACTGATGATTCTAAGGTGAGTGTTTTCCTTTTGTAGCGAAAATTGTTGCATTTCTTGGTTTATAGCTTGCTTGATTATGTATATTTTGTATCTGTATTTTGCATAAAATCTCTTATTGAATAGGGCGTATGTAGCAGACATTGAGTCGCTGGGAGACTAATAATTTTAAGTCATCTAAATTTGCAAAGGTCTTTCTTGCTATTTGAATTTTTTCTTGGAAAAAATAACCTTTCCTGTTTCCTTTGAGAAATGATAGCATAATTGGCTCAGGAGCTAAATTTTCTGGCTGAAATTCAACATATTGTTTTTTTTTTTTATTAATAACAGAAGAAAGTTTGAAATGTTTTTATGTCTAGTTGACGATCATATTGCTCATTTGAATATGTTTAGTTATGCTTCTCAAGGATTTTGTTGCATGATCTTTCATAGTTCTCTAATTACTTTGCTTTTCTAGGGCTTCGCATCTTGGACTTCTGTATGTGGGCTCGCTTGTAGTTCTTCTGGTCTATTCTGTCTTATATGGTCTAACGGCAAAGGAGGCATGTTGGCTTGGAGCAATTACATCAGCTGCTGTCATCATTCTTGGTTTGCTGTTATCCACTTTGTTTATTTATATATTGCTGTTTGAGTTGCCTTATGTAAGTAACATAGTTTTTTCTCTTGTTCTAATCCATTTTGTATGTTATTTACTCTTTGTAGATTGGAACATGGGGGCATGCTTGTATGGCTTTCAGCTTCTTAAAAGTCGTGTTGCAGCTCTTTTTGTTGCAGGGACATCTCGAGTTTTTCTTATTTGCTTTGGAGTGCATTATTGGTTTGTTCTTGACTTCGGCATCTCAAATATTAATTCTAGTGCTGTTCTGGTTATGTCATATCTGATGTTTATTCCTGTTTGCTTTTGCTTAGGTACTTGGGGCATTGTATAAGTTATGCAGTTGTAGCCTCAGTTCTATTAGGTGCTGCAGTTTCCCGTCATTTGTCAGTTACAAACCCGTTAGCTGCTAGGAGAGCTGCCTTACAGAGTACTGTGATTCGCTTGAGAGAGGGATTCCGTAGAAAGGAGCAAAATGGTTCATCCAGCTCTTCTGAAGGTTGTGGCTCAAGTGTTAAACGCAGTAGTAGTGCAGAAGCAGGTCACCTTGGTAATATTATTGAAGGTAGTAGCCAGAGTGCAGCACAAGGCACGGTTGATGTTAGTAACTGGAATAATGGTGTTTTTTGTCAAGCTGCCAGTTCTCATGAGGGTATCAATAGTGATAAGAGCATGGATAGCGGAAGGCCAAGTTTAGCACTACGTAGCAGTTCTTGTTGTTCAGTTGTCCAAGAGCCTGAAGCCGGAACTTCTTTTGCTGATAAAAATTATGATCAGAATAACTGCCTGGTGGTTTGCAATAGTAGTGGTCTTGATAGCCAGGGTTGTGAGTCTAGCACATCGACTTCTGCAAATCAACAAATATTGGACTTAAATTTAGCTCTTGCATTTCAGGAAAGATTGAATGACCCTAGAATTACATCCATGCTGAAGATGAGGACAAGACAAGGTGATCGGGAATTGACTAGTTTATTGCAGGATAAAGGATTGGATCCTAATTTTGCCATGATGTTGAAGGAGAAAAGCTTGGACCCTACTATTTTGGCGTTACTGCAGAGAAGTAGTTTGGATGCAGACAGAGATCATGGTGACAATACTGATGTCACAATCATCGATTCAAACAGCATTGATAACATTATGCCCAATCAAATTTCTCTTTCTGAGGAGCTAAGGCTCCATGGATTTGAAAAGTGGCTTCAAATGTCCAGATTTGTTTTGCATCATGTCGCGGGCACTCCAGAGCGAGCATGGGTGCTCTTTAGTTTTATATTCATCCTTGAAACAATCAGTGTGGCAATTTTTCGTCCAAAGACTATTAGAATTATAAATGCTTCGCACCAACAGGTGAGTGGGGTTTCTTTCGAGGGAATTGTGTTTTGATTTATCAATTGTTGTTGTGATTGATTTTTGAAAAATTGATGTAATTGATGTTTCAGATAACTGTAGATTAATATTTGTTCAAAGGTTGTTTCGCAATGTGTTATGTGCTTATGTAGAAATATGGTTTTTTATTTTTGTAGTTCGAATTCGGCATTGCAGTGCTGCTTTTATCCCCTGTTGTCTGTTCAATCATGGCTTTCCTTCGCTCACTTCAAGCAGAAGAAATGGCCATGACATCAAAACCTCGCAAGGTATACTTCTCCTATTTAACTGGAATTTATTTTTTTGTAAAATCAATTGCCATGCATTATTGCAATTTCATGTGTCTGGGTTATCTTTTGGTGGTGTTGTTACATCTGTTTTCATGCTTATATCAATTTATTGTACAATAAAGTAACTCTGACATCATTTTTGGTTGTCTTGCCTCTATTGTGTTTTTCAGTATGGATTTATTGCCTGGCTGCTAAGTACAAGTGTTGGATTGTTGCTTTCCTTCTTGAGGTATGTTTCAACGAATTTGTAGATGTTTATTTTAAATGTCTTATGACACTGTCCTAGCGGCCAGATACTCTATTTTTGTGATTTTTTAAACACCTATGTTTGGAATAAAAAATAGTGATTGATATACATCTTGTTCTATACTTGGAACTTGACTGCTGTAGTTTGATCCATATGTTTATCAAGAAACCTTAATTCTTTTGTTGTGCCTATTTCTTTAGTATCATGAATCTTATTTGAATAATTATTTGATTTTTTTTTTTTTTTTGGGTTTTTAGGTTCTGTTCATGTGTATGATTTGGCTGTCATATCAACTTATTTAGCCTGTTATGCATTAATATCCATTTCTGCACTGCAGCAAATCATCATTGCTTCTGGGACTTTCCTTGACTGTCCCACTCATGGTGGCTTGCCTTTCTTTTGTGATTCCTATTTGGATACACAATGGCTATCAGTTTTGGGTTTCACATGTACACTGTGCAGCAACTCGTGCAGGGAATGATAAACCTCCTGGGAGAAAGGAGGTTTGTTCTTAAATGCTTGCCTTCATTTCTTCCGCCTATGTAAAATCTGCTGCAAATGATCTTTTAGTTTGTATTATGGCTTACACCTATCAAATATGTAATTAAGCGTGATACTTCTTATCCTCTGGACTGCTATTCTTCGACAAGTGGAGTTTTTGTTGCTATCTGATTACTTTCGAGGTCAATTAGTAAAATGAATGCTGCGAGTTCATCTTTGTCCCAAAAATAAAATTAAACATGAAAATAAAATGAAGAGAAAAATGAAAAAATTATTGCTGTAAAATGATTCTACAAATTGAAAAGTAAAGCCTTGCTTTGCTCTTGAGTAAGGCACCGGGATACTGAGTTATCAACTTGAAAGCATGTTGATGCACTATGGTCTTTGGTCTGGAACTGGTTTGTTAGTATCTTACAATCTTTAAATTAGTTTGTAGATTGATGCAGGAGAAATTTTGGCGATATCCAATGTATTTGAGCTCAATGTTTCTTTTCCATCTAACTAGGTCTTACTTTTGACGGACTTGGCTAAGATACTTCCAATGTATTGTAGTCAAACCCACTTTTGGCTTAAATGTTCCAGACACGATCATGAATGTGGTGCTTTTGCTCAAATGTGGCTGGTCCCTGAGTTTTTATACAAGGATATGTGTGTATATATGCAACTTCGGTTAAGTTCTCTTTGCTTGTTGTGGCAAGCAGAAACATAGATGACGAAATATTTATGGCAGTAATTACTTGACAAAATTATGAGGGACCCTTGTAAGGCAACACATTTTTCTAGGTGCACGAGGTTAACTTGCTTGTGACATTCCGTGCAAATATAATTCGTCAACAATGCTTTCTGTGTATGTAAGATTTTGTGGGCTTGAATATCACTGCTTAAATGTCTGGCGTGCTAGTTTCTCTTGGGCAATTCAGAATTACGAAAGTACAAAATTTATAGTAAATACAGAGATTGTAGTAATAAATTAGTCATGCATAAGGAATTGATTTAGACTGAAAAGTGAACAAAAGTTTTGCTTTACGTAGTTAGAAATCCATGGATTTTCTAAGGTTTTAGGCGTACTATATGTATCCTAAGGTTTTTGATTTCAAATACATGAATTTTCTAGTTCTCAAAAGTGAAAAAAAAAAAAATTAAAAAAAAAAATCAACATTCTAGTGCCTCTGTTTGTTCATGAAATTCTCTGACTCTATTCTTAGGAAGAACTAGAAGCTGGAAACTAGTGATGCATAACCTCACTCAAGCTGTGTGGTATTAAATAAATAAGTTAAAAAGCATTAACTCTTTAATTACTAATAAGGTGAAATAATTTGGCATCTCATCCAGTGTCTTTTAATTCTCATCCTTGTTACCATATGCTTGTAATTAACCCTTATACGAGCTTATCACCGTATTCAAATAAATCACAATTTAAATCTTCTATTCCTATAACCTTTGTTCGCATTTTGGAAACAACAGAAAAGGAAACCATTGACAATAAGAAATGTTCTTATTAGGACTCTTTAATTTCTACAATAGCACCCATGATTGTTCCTATTATGCTGGCATTGTTATGACTTGAGAGTACCCAAATTTGAAAGAAACTCTTCACTTTCGCCCTCTTTCGATCATATAATCACTAATACACGTGAGACACTAAGTCTGAGGCTTTGTTCTCTCTTTGTAACCCATCACCCTTCTGATGTTTTGTAACCTATAACATTCCCAACATGGTTAAACTTTGTAATGGCTTGTTGTTTTCCCCATTTGTAATGCTGCTGCTTGCCTGTAATGGATTGTTGTGTGTTCCCACTCATTAGTTTTCATAATCTTGTGATAATTTTGGGTGGTAAAGTTCTTTGTTCCTTTCTTTTTCCTGTTGTTTCATTTGCTGATTGTTGCATTGTAATCTCTTTGCTTTTCTATTTCCTTACTTCGCTATAAGTATTCTTGATCACCAATGATATTAACCACTCAATTCTATATGTGTAAACTGCATTAACTTTTGTATGGTTTTGTTGCAAATTTGTTTCTTTGTTTTCATTTCAGCTTTAATTATATAGCCACAGATTGGTCTAAAGTTTATTGTCCAAGAAATATGTTAATATTTACCATATTAGCCCCCAGTTTAGTGCACTCAATGAACATGGAAAAATAGAGGGTTTTTCGGTACTACAAAAATGAAATTTTGTTTGAAATATTAAGGTTTTGATTGTAATCCCATCTTCTTTTCTCTGTCAGGGTGTTGTTCTTGTCATTTGTATTACTGTATTTGCTGGATCTGTATTAGCTCTGGGTGCAATAGTATCTGCAAAGCCTTTAGAAGATTTAGGATACAAGGGATGGACTGGCGAATCAAATAGCTTTAGTTCCCCTTATGCATCATCTGTATACCTTGGCTGGGTGATGGCAGCTGTGATTGCTTTAGTAGTCACTGGCGTACTACCAATTGTTTCATGGTTTGCCACATATCGGTTTTCCCTCTCATCTGCTATATGTGTTGGGATATTCACAGGTAATCTGTCCATATATGCTTTATGCAGCACTTGTTTCTCTAAATCGGCACATCTTTCTGCTTAAAAGTAATGTTTTACATGAGCTAGCTGGGTAATCATGACGATCTTTCATATTCTTGCTGCTTCTGTTTTCATAGCTGTCCTTGTGGCATTTTGTGGTGTATCCTATTTGGAAGTTGTCAAATCCAGGGAGGACCAGGTTCCTACAAAGGGTGATTTTCTTGCTGCTTTACTTCCTTTGGTGTGCATTCCGGCATTGTTATCACTTTGCTCTGGATTGCTTAAATGGTGAGTAAATTTCTTGTGCGTTTAATAAAATTTTCTCAAAGGCAAGACTGGCCATTCCCAGATGTTGAAACTTCATGGTGTGTGAATGGTTGTTTGCCTTTTTAATTTGCTATTAACATCATTTGCAGGAAAGACGATGGCTGGAAAATTTCTCGAGGTGTATATGTATTTGTTACAATCGGTCTGCTTCTTCTACTTGGTGCAATATCGGCTGTTATAGTTGTAATTAAGCCTTGGACGGTAAGGGATGCCGATTCGGCATGCTTGATTTTTGATAGCCTTCATCTGTACTAAATCAATCTAACCTGGTTTTGTTTTTGACAATTGTGACAGATTGGAGTAGCATTTCTCTTACTTCTTCTCCTGATTGTACTAGCTATTGGTGTCATCCATCACTGGGCTTCAAACAATTTCTATTTGACCCGGACACAGATGTTCTTTGTTTGTTTCCTTGCTTTTCTTTTGGGTTTGGCGGCATTTCTTGTTGGATGGTTTGATGGTGAGAACAAATTCACCTACAAACCTGTATTGCATGCCTAGTCTTTGATTTTCAACTATTTCATGCTTGCTGCTAATACATCTGATTGCCTTTGTTTTTCAGATAAACCCTTTGTTGGAGCATCTGTTGGTTATTTTTCATTTTTGTTCCTTCTTGCTGGAAGAGCATTGACAGTGAGTTATATAAACTGTTCTTAAACAAGCCTTAAATCTTGTTATGTGTATTTAATTCTTCTTGTTTCTTAAAAATGAGCTTCTTTTCTTTAGGTTCTTCTTTCACCTCCCATTGTAGTTTATTCTCCACGAGTGCTGCCTGTTTATGTATATGATGCTCATGCAGATTGTGGAAAAAACGTCAGGTTTGTTCTAATCTGGTCTTATTCATTGGTCTTTGAAACTCTTCTACTTTTGGCATCAACATCACTTGTTCATACAAATTAATGAATGCTACATCATTTACCTGACAGTGCTGCATTTCTGATGCTTTATGGGGTTGCACTAGCAATTGAGGGCTGGGGGGTTGTTGCTAGTTTGAAAATTTATCCACCGTTTGCTGGTGCTGCCGTGTCAGCAATTGCTCTAGTTGTAGCCTTTGGGTTTGCTGTCTCACGTCCCTGTCTGACTCTTAAGGTTTGTTTACTGACTTATTCGACTTGCCTATGTTCAAATTGCTTCCTGTTCTGTAGCTTCTTATGTTTACTTGTATCTGCAGATGATGGAAGATGCAGTTCATTTTCTTAACAAGGATACTGTTGTTCAAGCAATTGCGAGGTCTGCCACGAAGGTGGGTTTAATTTTTAACATTATTCTTTTTATGAACTCAGCAAAGTATGTTACAATATCCTGTGAGCCACCATGAAATATTTTTAGAATTGTTAGATTATGGGATTGTTGTGTTTGTATGTAGTTTCAAGTTATTATTTATTTATTTTTTGTAATGCAGACAAGAAATGCATTATCTGGAACTTATTCAGCTCCACAGAGATCTGCTAGTTCAACGGCTCTTTTGGTTGGAGACCCTAGTGCTACGCGTGATAAGCAAGGGAATTTAATGCTTCCCAGAGATGATGTCATGAAATTGAGAGATCGACTAAGACATGAGGAATTAGTTGCTGGATCATTCTTTTGCAAAATGAGATACAAACATTTTCACTGTGAATCAGCCAGTAATTACGACCACAGAAGAGAAATGTGTACTCATGCACGAATTCTGGCTTTGGAAGAGGCGATTGATACTGAATGGGTGTATATGTGGGATAAATTTGGGGGTTATTTACTTCTTTTGCTCGGTTTGACTGCCAAGGCTGAACGAGTACAGGTGAGTGAGTTTCTGCATTCCACGCATAAAGATATACATGTTCATTGCATGTACTAATGATATCTTATGTGTAGGATGAGGTACGGCTGAGACTGTTTCTTGATAGCATAGGGTTCTCAGACCTAAGTGCCAAGAAAATTAAAAAATGGATGCCAGAGGACCGTAGGCAGTTTGAAATTATCCAAGAGAGGTAATGGCTACTAGGATTTTTTTTTTTTTTTTTTTTTTTCATTTCTTAACTATATGAAGCTCTCTATGCTTTCTGTGGAATTCTTAACCTTTTTTTTTGGTAGTTATATAAGAGAAAAAGAGATGGAAGAGGAAATCTTAATGCAAAGACGAGAAGAGGAGGGGAGAGGTAAAGAAAGAAGGAAGGCTCTCCTGGAGAAGGAAGAACGTAAATGGAAGGAGATTGAAGCTTCTCTAATTTCCTCTATTCCTAATGCTGGAAGCAGAGAAGCAGCGGCCATGGCAGCTGCAGTGCGGGCAGTAGGAGGTGATTCTGTTCTCGAGGATTCTTTCGCACGGGAGAGGGTTTCAAGCATTGCACGAAGGATACGCGTGGCTCAGTTAGCTCGGCGAGCACTTCAGGTGTTTTAACAAAACTGTTATAACAAATATGTGAAAGACCGTCTTTGATAGAAAAAAAGTTAGTTAATAATGATAGTAGTGATAACAGCAAAAACAATTATATCACTGAAAGCGATGGTAATAATGGTACCAATAGTAGTTTTTTGTTCTGTATGCACTGGAAAATCTGTTTCAGAAGTAAAATGTACATGAAAATCTTTGCTGGTTTATACAATGTTTTTACACATTGTTGCATTTTCCACATGCATCTCATAAGCTTTTAGGATGAGATCTCTGTCATTTTCTCTAAGCATAATCATATTCCGCATAGGGAGGATGTGCATCCTGTCTATATGTAGTCCTCTATTTTAGCTTCATGAGTGGTGCTTTAGACGTATGTTTTCCCAACATTTAGTCTATCATCTTGTATTTCCTTGATCTAAAATTCAAGATTTTACAAGGAAAGGTTATGAGAATAGAATTATGAGTATGGATTGTTTGTGAATTCATCTTTATCTTATTTAAGCTTTCATTTTCTGTTTCTATTTATATCTGTTCATTTTAAGACTTGTTAGCTCCCGATATATCAATGAGGTTGGTGCTTTGACTATAAATTGCTAACTCTTGTGTGTTTGGCAGACGGGGATCAATGGTGCTATTTGTGTTCTCGATGATGAACCAACAACAAGTGGCAGAAACTGTGGCCAGATTGACCCAAGCATATGCAAAAGTCAAAAGGTTAGCTTTTCCATTGCAGTGATGATCCAACCTGAGTCTGGTCCAGTTTGTTTGCTTGGCACTGAGTTTCAGAAGAAAGTGTGCTGGGAAATTCTGGTGGCTGGTTCAGAGCAAGGTATTGAGGCTGGACAAGTTGGGCTTAGATTGATTACTAAAGGCGATAGACAGACAACTGTTGCAAAGGACTGGAGTATCAGTGCAACAAGTATTGCAGATGGAAGGTCTGGTCTTTTTCTTTCTTTAGCAATATTTTATGGAATGCATGTTTCTGCTTCCCTTTTGCCTTCTCTATATCTGCACTGCCTTTTGCCTTGTTTGTACTATTGATTTTAGAAAATGAATTGAATAATGAAAAAAAGTATACAGTTCCTTGTGAGTTTAATCAACAATCTCTACGTGTTTCCTCCAGCTTTCAGTCTTACTAGGGTTTTACAATTATTTTTCAGGTGGCATATTGTGACGATGACAATCGATGCTGATTTAGGTGAGGCAACATGCTATTTGGATGGTGGTTTTGATGGCTACCAAACTGGATTAGCATTGTGGACGGGCAATACAATTTGCGAAGAAGGGACCGAGGTTTGGGTTGGTGTTAGACCACCTATTGATATGGATTTATTTGGGAGGTCAGATAGTGAAGGAGTTGAATCTAAGATGCATATAATGGATGTTTTTCTATGGGGAAGGTGCTTAACTGAGGATGAGATTGCTACTCTTTATTCAGCTATATGCTCAGCTGAGTTCAATATGAATGAATTCCCTGAAGATAATTGGCAATGGGCAGATTCCCCACCAAGAGTAAGTTACCAGTAATAATTAATTTTGATGCATGTGTTAATTGGACATAATTCATTCCTGTTCACTGACTGTTGCCTTATCTTTTTACTCAGGTTGATGAATGGGATAGTGATCCTGCAGATGTAGATCTTTATGACAGGGATGACATAGATTGGGACGGGCAGTATTCTAGTGGGCGGAAGAGAAGGGCAGATCGTGATGGCATTGTGGTCAATGTGGATTCCTTTGCTAGGAGGTTCAGGAAACCTAGAATGGAAACTCAAGAAGAAATCTATCAACGCATGCTTTCAGTTGAATTAGCCGTGAAGGAAGCCCTCTCGGCCAGGGGTGAAAGACATTTTACTGATCAGGAGTTCCCTCCAGATGATCAGTCATTGTATTTAGATCCCAATAATCCCCCTTCAAAGTTGCAGGTGGGTTTTCCTTACTGATTAGTACTGTTTGTGTTAATTTCTTGATTGAGTTAACCTAATCTCGGCCTTTTAATCTAGGTTGTTGCTGAGTGGATGAGGCCTTCTGAAATTGTGAAAGAGAGCCGTCTAAATTGCCGACCATGCTTGTTTTCAGGGCCTGTGAACCCTTCAGATGTCTGTCAGGTTTAGTCTCTTTGGCAGATTGACTTACAAATATTTTATTGTTTAGTGTGATGTTTGTTGATTATATCATATTTCTTAAATAAACTTGTCCTTTGAACAGGGACGATTAGGCGATTGTTGGTTTTTGAGTGCTGTTGCTGTCTTGACGGAGGTTTCACGAATATCAGAAGTGATTATTACTCCAGAATACAATGAGGAAGGAATCTACACTGTTCGATTTTGTATACAGGTAATGAACTCATAATTTCTTTTTATCACTAATTGCAATGCCTGCTTCTCAGTATTCTTCATAGTATTATATTGTCCATCCTTAAAGGGAAAAATTGCTGATTTTCTATCTTATCTTAGATATCTGATTTTGGTTTCAGTCTGGAAGATCTCTTTTTAACTATAGGACAGTGCTTTGCAGTGGAGAAAGCAAGGGAAATGGTCTGCTTTTGAGATTTTTTCTATATAACAAAATATAAACTTGGTAACTTCACACATTTAGAAGTATGATTGATAGTGATGGTCAAATCATAGTGGGGTGTTATCAGTGCTGTAGTAAGAAAAAGTGATTTAGATTCTGCATGCCAAATGTAACTTAAAAGTTCTTAACTTATTCAGTTGGCCATGTAATTGATCTGCTAGCTTTCTACCATGACAAACAATAAGCATGTTAGTAATTGCATGCTCTGGTTTGTAATCTCTTCATAGGGTGAATGGGTCCCTGTTGTTGTCGATGATTGGATTCCATGCGAATCTCTGGGTAAACCAGCATTTGCTACCAGCAAAAAGGGCAATGAACTCTGGGTCTCTATACTGGAGAAGGCATATGCCAAATTACATGGTTCTTATGAGGCACTGGAAGGAGGGCTTGTTCAGGATGCTCTTGTGGACCTTACTGGAGGTGCCGGCGAGGAGATTGACATGAGAAGTGCGCAGGCGCAGATTGATCTTGCAAGTGGTAGATTATGGTCTCAATTGTTGCGCTTTAAACAAGAAGGATTTCTACTTGGTGCTGGGAGTCCATCAGGTTCTGATGTACATATTTCTTCCAGTGGCATAGTGCAAGGGCATGCTTACTCATTACTGCAGGTATGTCAGATTTCTAGTCCATAAATCTGTATCTATTGTATGGCGGCTACAGAAATTTTGGTGATGCTAAATGTTTCTTTTATCCTTCAGGTGAGAGATGTGGATGGCCACAAGCTTGTTCAAATTCGAAACCCATGGGCAAATGAAGTCGAGTGGAATGGTCCTTGGTCTGATTCGTCATCTGAATGGACTGACAGGATGAAGCACAAGCTAAAGCATGTTTCTCAGGTACTTTGCTTTTGTACCACTAAATCCGTGTTTTCTTATGCTTGGATCCATGCTTTTTCTTTGGTGTATGAAGTTGAGTGATTTCTATTTCATTAGACGTGAAAGATGGTATAATATGAACTGGCCATGGGACTGATCTTTAATTTTTTGGACAGTCAAAAGATGGAATTTTCTGGATGTCCTGGCAAGATTTTCAGATTCACTTCAGATCAATATATGTTTGCCGTGTGTATCCCCCAGAGATGCGCTATTCTGTGCATGGCCAATGGCGTGGATACAGTGCCGGTGGCTGCCAAGATTATGCTTCATGGAATCAAAATCCACAGTTTCGGTTGAGGGCCACTGGATCAGATGCATCATTTCCTATTCATGTCTTCATTACCTTAACTCAGGTATACTGAACAATAACCTTTCCAGCAGAATGATATTATAACTAGTGCTCTTATTTTACTGGGTTTTGATGAACATATGTGGCATTTTATATGTTCAGGGTGTGAGTTTTTCGAGGACGGCTGCTGGTTTTAAAAATTATCAATCTAGTCATGATTCAATGATGTTCTACATTGGGATGAGGATACTCAAAACTCGAGGACGTCGTGCTGCTCACAACATTTACCTACACGAATCTGTCGGTGGGACAGATTATGTAAATTCTAGGGAAATCTCTTGCGAAATGGTTCTAGATCCTGATCCAAAAGGTTACACAATAGTGCCGACAACCATACACCCTGGGGAAGAAGCACCATTTGTTCTTTCGGTTTTCACCAAGGCCTCAGTAATCCTGGAAAATTTATGAAACAATGGTGAATCTTCAGTTTAATTTTTGGTTCTTGAGGCTTTGAGCGGGCATTCAAAGTTAAGGTGCTTGGGTTCACCATGGATTTACATGCAACACCAAGCAGGTTTTGGTGAACCGCAAATCATTGCACAGAAATATCGGGTGACTTTCTGTTTTGATGTTCCTTTATGCCCATGCTATTTTCTGGTGTAATTTCTCAGCTTCAATCTAAAGATTTCTACCAAATGTTTTAACATTTGCCCTGCGAAGATGGCCTGATTTGAAGTATTCTTCAAGACTGGCTGTGCATGGCATGGTTCTTAGCTGTGAAGGTGGCCTGTGGGATTAAGCAATCATGTGAATCCAATTGTTGATTCCTTACAAGCTCGGGTGCAAAATATATCATTCCTTGTGGCCAGTGATTCCCTTGTCTAGACATGAGGGACAATAAAAAAAGAGTAGTGGTTTAGAGGCTTCCTTGGCTCAGATTAGTTGGAACATTTGCATCTGCCAGCGTCAAAGAGGTTTTGCGGGTGAACTGTACATTTGTAGGTATTGTGAGGAATATAGGTCTGACCGTGTAAATGTTCGGAGAAAAGAAAAAATTGCAAAGCGATAGGAAAATAAACTACTAATGCCTAATTTAAGGGGAATACAGGAAAGCATTGTAGCTGGAAAGAGGTTAATAGTTTTCAGCTGCAGTTTTGAAATGCTTTACAAGCTAAACAAATCAGTAATCTGTACAAATGTTCCATTTTGCTGCAATATAGCCATTTGATATTTGTTTTGTAATCTTCTTATATTTATGGCTATGTTCATCTTGCGTTTAGCATTGATTTTTGGTCTGTGTCCCATTTGTCAAGATAATGTGAAAGATTGATAGATGAAAAACAAGCAGTTGTATTTTGGTATCTTCTGATGGAGATATAGCTAGCTATAGCCATGCCTTCTGACAATCAATGTATCTATCATTTGATGGCTGGCTGGCTGGCTAGCTAGCTAAAGCCATGATTTTTGACAATGTTAATGCTTCTTTCGTTAAATTTAAAAGCAAAAGGGTTTCTGTATTTTATTAAAGTTTTCCTTTTCTCCCCTTTGGAGCACATTAAATTTGGTGGATTCTTGGCTTATTCAAAATTCAATAAAGTTCAATGAACATGCACCAAAAAATGAACAGCCCTAATTTCAAATCTCGGCATACATTAAATTACTTGTAGGTGAGACCCGCCAAAAGATTTTTTGTAAGGTTTGAAGGATTCCCATGAATCATGAGCTCGTATTAAAAGTAAAAGGCAGGCTGCCCATGAACTATTCAACATGCTTTAAACTTCCAAGATTGCCTTTCACATATCCCCTTTTTTCGGGCCTCAATGTGAACTACTTGTTCTAGTTGTTGAGTCTGTGTCTTAGAGTTCAAATTGCTAACTTTATTGACTTCATAGATTAATTAGTTTATAGAAAATAAAAGGATGTAGACAGTGCAACCAAAATTGTTGCCAAAGAAAATTAGGTATTCTTTCTGGACAGACATTTGTCAAAGTCTAAGAAGAAGCACACATCAAAACCAGTTACAATTTCTCTTTCGTTGGGAATTTAAGCAAAATACAGAGGTGGGAATTAAATTTTGGATTTGAGAGTTGATGTGAACTCCATGTGAAATCCTTAATGCCATCAAACCAAATAAGAACAATATCTTGTCATCATCAGACAAATATTAGTAGAATATATTGAAAATTAGAACACGGGATTCATGGCATTTTGTTTTTATTAAAACAAATATGATTTATGATTGTTTAACAAAATCTTTTAGTATTGGTAGTTTGTCAATTTCATGGTTTGGCATGGGCTATAATTAAAATAACTGACTAACTTAATGTAAACCGCTAATTGACTTGGTAATTAATTACTTTTGAGGATTATTGAAAATGGAAAACCAACTTCATTGTTAGAGACTAATTCAATAAACTTGTCTGATTTCTTCAAAAGAAGAGCATGCCAATAATTCAATTTCTGTTGAAGCCATGTGAGTGTATGATTGGAAAGCACATGGAAACAAAAGAATTTGTAAGTTACCTATAAACTATACTCCATTCCAATCTAAAAGTAATCCACCCCAAACCCGTCACCTAATTTTTCATTTCTTTCCCCTCAAAATACAGAAACATTAATCTGTGAAAACATTAAAAAAAATAAGGAACAGAGTGTAATTATCCCTTAAATAATGAAACTATAGAAATAAACAAAATAAAAAGACAAGAACAGTGGTTAAGAAAGACAGCAAAAGTAAGGACCCCAGAAAGCCAGCTGTGTGCCAACCGAGGCAAAGCAACATCCCAACGTCCACTTTGAATAAGTAGCTGTCCTAAAATCTCTCTCTCTCTAGCCGACACAATTTATATAAACCCACTACCCATCGACCGTTTTCTTGCCATTTCCAAGAGCAAGAGAGATTTTTCAGCAAACCCTCATTCTTTTCCTCTCTTTCCAAGCAAACCCAAATCCTTCTTTTTTGAAGAAATGGAGGCAATGAGAATGAAGTTCTTAGTTGTTTTGATGGTGGCTTTTATGGCTGTAGTTGAAAAGGTTGCAGCGGCTGATGCTCCTGCACCAGCCCCAACTTCTGATGCTGCCGTCTTTGTTCCAACTTTCTTTGCTTCTTTGACTGCTTTGGCATTTGGGTTTTTCTTTTGAACCCATCAAGCTATATATATGAAGCAAGCATGACGCAGTTCTTGTTGTTCTCTCTTCATTTCAAAATCTTTCCATTTGTTCTTTTACCTGACTCTATATAGGGGTTTGATGGAGGAATTGGGTTGAGATTTATCATTATTATTATTTATTTTGGGGGATTTTTCTAGTTTTAATTTAATGTTTGTTTGGGGTGTGATTTGTTTGTATCATATGACTTTAATGTATCTATATATGTATGTTATGCCATTCTTTTTTCAGTACTAATTGTTGTATTCTACGTCGATTTTCACTTTCTTCTCTCATTTGTATCTCTGATTGATTGTAGTAAATAAATTATTCTTCAAACATGGTTGGCTGGCTTTGTTGAATTTAAGCTGTAATCAATCTCCATTATCTACAGAAAAGTAACCAAAAAGCCATGAACAGATGAACAGAGAGGAGGAAAATGGTAAATGTGTGGTGTAAAAGATGTGCTTGAGCTGTATTTTGGCAAATTCTGATGGAGTTTTCTGATCATTTATTAGGATAATAATAGTAAGCTTCTGTGGGGTCTTGAAATTTGATGAAATTAGGAAGAGCAATGAATTTGGGAAGCCATGTGATAATGTGAATTTCTTTGGCCATAAGAATTTCTGGCCAATAATTTTTCTCAAGCAAAAACTAAATGTTTTGTTTTGTGTGTGCTTTGTGGTTCTTTTTTCTCTTTGAATCATAAGCCAAAAAAAGAACCAGTAGCCAAACATACTACATCGGCCAAGATAATGAACCCAATCCGTGTGAGGTTGTAGCCAGACATGATCGAAAGAGGATTGGATGGTACGATGATAACATCACATTGTTCTTATACTCATTTAATGTAATCTTGTCCTAGTAGAGAATTTTCTTCGGCCTCAATTTTTGGAATGGGCTGTGGCTTAAGTCATTGCTGGATTGCACCATTGTCACCATAAACCAGAAGATATTCTTGGGCACTCCAATGAAATAAATAAAGATGTTCCCTTTTAAAATTTGAGAATTAATTGAATGTGACTTCAGATTGTTTATTGTGGGATTGTATACCAAAATAGTCCTATAGTTTTTCAGCAACATAAGATATGTAATTTATGACTTAAGGGTGTTTCAGTCATTTCAATAGGAGTCCAAGAACCTATTTGGTATAAATAGACAAGTTATGTCCTTATTTGTGCCACATAAAAGAATCAGGGATCTGAATGTTATTACCCTATTCAGTCATGAAGGAAGAACCTTAAGGACAGTCAGTGAAACCCTCCTTTTATTTTTAAATAACTAATAACAACAAAAGTAGGTGAAAGCTAGCTTTTTTGACACCTCCATATCTGTTGAGTGGTTTTCTTTTAAACTATAAAATTAAAAGAAGGGAAGAGAAATAGAAAAGCAATAAACTGCATGGTTAAACAAACTATAAACACAAATTCCTTAAAAAAATTAAAAATAAAAAACTGTAAACACATATTCTAAATTGAAAGTATATTTAAGACTAATGATGTACTGTCAAGTATAAGTAGGAGAATAGTTGGAAAATACTAATTATCAAACAAAAATAAGTATTTATCAAATAATTTTAATTGTTCTAATTTTAAAATTAAAGTAGAAGCTTAATTTGTGTGTATATATATATATATATATATATCACTTCTAATTGAGAAACATTTTGAGAATTATTAAGGCTCGACTTTGGTTAAACCAGTAATGATGTGAACTCGTTAACAAACGCATGTTTGTGGGCTCTCTGGAACAACTATTCTTGTAGTGACAACCACAATCCCAGTTAATATCCTTTTAATTTAAGCTTTGCATACCTCACTGATTACCTCAATCAATGAACTTCAGAAACTTTATATGCTATTCCCAACAGATTCCAACCCACCCACATGTACCGAAGACATTTCTTCTAATTTCTTTTGTTTCTTTGTCAATAAATAATGAACAACATGACTCTTGGCATACATCATCACATGCTTTGCACATGGAGTCCAAATAAGGCAGAGTATGTGCAAATGACCCAAAAGCTGAAGGGTGGGTTGGGATGAGCTTATGCATAAACACTTCGTAAGACTTCGAAAGCTTTGGGACCCAGAAATGAATGGCATTCATGTTGCTTTCTTTTCTGAATGTCCCAAAATTTTGGTTTGTGACTTTTCTCCTCTCTTCAATTACTTTTCTTCTTTCTTCTCCATCTTTCTTTTCAGGCTGTTTTATTTTTTGGCCAAATTTGAAGCTTACTGGTCCCATAACTGGTGTCTCTGATTAAAGATTATTGCTAAATTCGGTTGGTGACCAATACCTAGAAACTTTTAAAAGTGCTAACGTCTATAACTTAATACAGCAGAAAGAAACAAGAAATTTGATCTGTTCTACCAACTTCCGCAGCCTAAAGCACGAACGGTATATATAAAAAAATGGAATACCTAACATTTTGCCAGGTTGAAGCCAAAAATAGTACCTTATCTTGGAGAATTCTGTAGCTGCCATTTCAACCAGGGCAAAATCTGCTTCAGCTGCACATTGAATAAGATTCACATGGAAAATTCCATCTGTCAACAAACAATTTACTCTTAACAAGAAGCCATTTTGAAGGTTTGCGTTGGCATAACATGAAAAGTTGAGCCAACATCTGAACTAAAAATATGGCAAGTGTTTCTAAAATAAAATTTATGACATTCTTACAAACCATAGAAAGCTAGAATGAGAAACAAAACTGGATGATACAAAGATCTATTGTACATGAGGAAGCTACAAAACATTGTGATTGCAGTTGGGGAAAAAAATAAAGAAAGAAAAAGAAGCAGCAGCAGCAGCAGCTGTCCTATGAGATTCGGTACATTTTTGTAATGGCAACTGTAACTACAACGTTTGAGTCTAACTATTTCTTCCTATATTGCTTTCATTCGAAGATTCTAGAAAGGTGGCTACTGATCAGTGAGCGACTATTACATACATAATTACATGTTACATATTATTGTACATTGAAGAATGAAAGCAGAACCGATATAGCACAAGCTAGCCTGAGCATTATTTTTCATTGAGGTAGCAGCAAGAAAGCTGGGTGATCTGCATTATCTTACGCTAGCGGCTTATCTGCCTGCTGAGAGAGCTCTCTGTCAGCAAAATGAAGCAACCTTCTCAGTCTTAAAACCATATCACAGTGAAAAGGCAGTGCAGTCCGACGATCCAAGTATGCAGGGCTCACTGTCAACCATGACAGGGCATGAAGTTCTGCTGCAATAGACTCGAGAATCAAATGGGTTTCAACTTCAAAATCTTTAGCTTCTGAGCTTGTAGTCCTTCCTCCCTGCTTGATAATTCCTCTGACAACTTTATCTTGGGTAATGTTATTTTCTCCATAATAATCAATTAAACTTACTGAAAGCACAGATGGCCATTCTTCTTTCAACTTGTTCCTGTAGTCTTTCCTCATAGATGGCACAGCTTTTGACACCACAAATCCTGTGGAGAGTGGGATTGCAGAGCCCTTGCTGTGAAGGAGATGAGCAAGGGGTGGAGATTCAGCTGTAAGGCATGTGGGGAGCTGAAGAGGTGTAGGGGGAAGGAAACGCATACTAGGTGAAGGAATTACAATGTAAGATGCAGATGTAGCACCTAGAGACTTTACAGGGGTGAACCCTTCCAAATAGCCTGACACACCATTACTACCCAGGGTTCCTCCTGCACAGTGATATAATGGATATCAGAAAAGAAATAAGAATTTTATATATAAAATACTATGAGCTAACATTGCACATAGAATAAATGACACAATGCTTAAAAATACAAGACAAAGTGCATTGTAAAATCGCAATTTAATGGTCTTCAACAGCCTCTTCTCCATAAATGAGAGTAGTTGTTCCCGATATTACAATTTCTAATCTTTCATTAGAAAATGGTAACAACAGATACCACTAGACATCAGAATGAATAACTCAGATGCAAAAATAGTTCCAACAGCAGTTAAAATGCAAATGGTTGAAATGAATACGAGAAAGAGGTAGACTGAGAGCTCACCAGGAGATGATGAACCTGCCTGGTGGACTAGATGTAAAGAATGGTCAATTGAAATTGCTACAAAGCTGATGCTCTGTATACACTGAAGCAACCCCCTAGAGTTGTCAACTATTGTATGTCCACCAATAAGTTGCTTTCTAGCGGTAGGCTGTCCCAGACCACCTTTCATAAAACCAGAAGTTTTCGAATGAGGACTATACAATGGACTAGGAGAGGATGGCAGAGCTCTCTCTTGAATCAAACTCATCTCCTGCTGCTGCAGGGATCCACCATTAGTGCTTGATGGCATCCCATCAGACCCAGATCGACGCAGTTGCAGGGGCCATTGCTTCATCTCGGACCCGCTAACTGAATAAACAGCTTTCTGCCACTCTGTTCATCATATGAAAGGGAAAAAGAAGTTATTTCAATGTCCATACCAAAGATAAAGAAAGAAAAAAAAAAGTATGGATGTGGAGTCTCCGAATGCACAGCAGATGGTTCCACAACCAAAAAATTCTGAACTAGCTACAGACATTTCATTGCATGATAAATTGTTGATTAGGGCAGCCAGACTGGTGAAACAACTGCTCAAGGAGAAAGTTCTATAATTTTAGCAAGAAGAATATAGTGGTTCAAGGCAATAATAATGCAGGAGTCAGATTGCTACAAACAGTCATGACAGTGATTTTTCCCAGAATTGAAAATAAAAATACAAAGGAAAATAAGATGATGAAAAGAGAACACATACCCAAATATTCAAGCTCATAGAAACTTCCAATGCGTGTAATCACAAAATCTCTAGGCTTGGCAGAACCAGAATCGGGAGAACAGCATGTCTGCAGTATCTGGCAGCCTTGCTGCAAAACCTGCACAAAAAGGCATTGCAGACCCTTTGTGTCCTGTCGACTACTAATTCCTCCAAAGGGGAATATATGGCTGTCAAGCAATTCTCCCCTTGCATCAGTCCAGATGCATACCAGCCAACGCCAATCCTCTGTCCATCCGTAGCAACAATGTAGACTTGGAAGATCCTTTTGATGACCAGAAGCAAACGCATCTGACTCAGATCTATCGAGCTGAGCGCTTGATCCAATGTCCGCAATTCCTGCATTAGTTCCACTCAGCATGAAGCTACCATTACTATCATCAGATAACTGCCTTGATCCTTCAAAAGTCGAGTAACCAGAAAATGTAGGTGAAACTCCATGCTCAAGAGAGCCAGGTTCAGCAAGAATAAAAAGTGGTTCAAACATGAAACGGATTTCATTTTGAATAAGAAAATCTCCGTTTCTGTTTGGATCACAATTCAATCCTCCACCTCTTGGAGTTTGCCAGGAATTATCCCATGTACTAGGCCTCATGCTAGCATCAATTTCACCCTCTCTAGTAAGGGCAGATCCAGTAATTCGGGAACCAACACAATCCTTCCACATTCCAGGAACAGATGTCATTTGAGTCAAGACCGAAGGAGACCTACTAGATAATGACAATGAATAGACCGCATCAGCAGAGGATCCTCGTGAAATTCGTCGAGCCTTGTTGTACACAGTGAATGCAGTCTCCTTGAGAATGACAAGTTCACTAAGAGCTGGACTTGTAACCCTAAAAATGGCATCAACTGTCACTATTTGCAGCACAAACTTGGGAATACTAAAACCAGAAATTGCTAGAACATTTGATGCTGATGCTTCGTCCACAGCTGCTGGGCAGCTTAATGCCTTGCCAACCTGACTATGCAACATAGATCTCCTCTCTCTATCAGATGAAATAGTAATTGATCCAAGAGAAACAGAAGATTCAATAATGGTTTGCAGAATGGCAGTAGGCTCTGGGAAGGGACATACCACATAGATCACCTAAACATATTCATAGCAGACATGGAAAAAAAAAATGATAAAACTGATATTGCAAATATCAAGATGTGATAATGGTTAGCAGAATGGTGATGTACTCCGGGACAGAGCACACCGCATAGATCACCTTAAAATATTCATAGCAGAAAAAAAATGATAAAACTGATAATGCAAATATCTTTGAGCCATAAACTAGTAATAAAGTGTAAGCAAGATGTATTAGCCATGAAATAAATATATAAACATTTGTAACATACAATAAGGCATGATGATAGCTAGGAATTTAGAAACAATCAAACTGTGTTCTACTTTTAAGTAAATATGTTATTAGATATGAATTGGATGACTACTATGGAGTAGGACTACAAATGGAGGAATTTTAACATCCAGAAGGTTAGCTTCTAAGAAAGAAATTTCCCCCATAAATAATGATTAATAAATTGTATCAAAGCTAAGAAAAACAAATGTACTCCATGCAAAGAAAAAGCTTGGGATCCATCAAGCACACAGCATAATCAACAACAATTAGTCATGCATCCAAGAATTATTGGAAAGCACCGCTAAACCTGTAAAAGGTACCCACACACACTTCAAACTACACTATCAAATACAGAGTAAAACTTGCACTCACCGTACAAGGACCATTGTTTCCTTCCTTTTGGTTTGTGGATAAGCATGGACCAAGTTTCATAGTTTTGAGAGCCTTTGAAAGAGACTTAAGGTAGCTTGTCAAGTCCCAACCATTGGATAGAGATAGAAAGTAATCGCTTATCGATCCCACAAGAGATGCATTACTGCTTTCAATCTTCATCGATTGAGGACAATCCAGTAGAACAAAACCAGGAGATGGTGATTTCCCAGAGTCTATCTCCATATGGTTTCCAAAATTCTGAGGTGAATGAGTTCCCAGTTTGCATGTCTCATAAACTAAATGGAAAAGGAAATGGTAACAGTTAGGAACATATTACTATTAAAGTATTCTTACTTTTTTGGATAAAGAACAGGTCATCAAAATTATAAGTCTTAGCATTTGGGAAGAGTAAAAAGTTAGGAGCACATAATTAATGTGTTTACTAATTTGGATTTGTCATGGCAGCCATAGAAGAGCTCACACAACCGTGATTCAGAACACAGAATAAAAATATGAATGCCTATAAATGAGACCTTTTTCCTTAAAGCTAAATTCCTTCTCAATCAAGAAGTCAAAGAAAATTCACTCCAGCAAGAAAGCAAATTAGAATGTTTTTTTTATTTCAAAAGAATAAAAATGGAAAAACAACTTTTTGGTCAAAATTCCAAAACTAGAAACCACTCCATGTCTCTGATAAAAAAAAATTATATTGTTAACCTTCCCTCAAATAAAAGGATTTAAGAGACGTTTTATAACAGCAGTATGATTGTGGTTTATGCATCTACAGTAGAGCAGAAATACCGAAACCAACCTTCTTTTGTATGAATATGAGAGCAGAAAGACAACATGCCAGTTAAATCTGCTTGATCAGACCAACAATTGCTACAGTATTTGTAAATAAAGCAAAAATTTCACTCACTCACCAGTTCCTAGTTGTTGAAAAAAATCAGCTGCAGTGGATGTGAGGGGATCAATGTCTGGACATATAACACTGTAATTGATCTGCAACAAACACGTTACAGGAAGAGAATTTTGAATATTTATTTAAATGACATGGACGAAAAATAGATAAAAATGGAATATTATTGATGTTGCCGGCAATCCCTGTCAAAAAACTTACAGGTTTAGGTAAGGCATATGGTTCAAGAGGGGCCTTTTCCCAAAACTGTAAAGAGGTTGCTGATGTCTTAAGCCAATCATCCTGGTACCTATTAAAGAAATGATCAAAATTACACATAACTCTAAGCACGAAAACGAGTAATCAATGTAAATGGTGAAGCAATGCTTACTGATGTAGAACATCAAGTCTATTTTATTTAAAATAGGCTTTAATTTCTTTTCAGAGTTGAGTTTGGGATACTTATTTTAGTTGATTTTCTTATTGTTAGGTTTGTTATTTTTAGGTAATAAATCTATTTCTCATTAGAAGTAGACTTGTTTCCTTTAGTTTTCATTGTTCTTGCTAGAGTAGGAACTATTTTCTTATTGGTAGTAGATTTCTTTTTTCTTTTGGCTAGGTTATGGCCGCTATAACTAAGGCCTCATTTTCAATTCTTGGGTAGACTTTGAGGTTACTGAATAAAGATTTTATGTTTTCCCATTATATCTTCCAGATTTTCTCCCTTTCTATTGTTCCTATTCAGTGCTCCATCTTACATTAGTTATCTCAATATACAAAAACAGCAACCATATGCCACCAGATGCAATTGAAAACCACATAGTAACCTAAAATAACCTAATAAAGAAGATACTTTTTATTTTCTCGCCAATTTGCATCACACTTTCAAATATTGTGTTCATTAGTACATCATGTAATGTTGAAAGCACCACTACCAAATTAATGGCTGTTTAAGAATTTTTATATACTGCATCAACCCTTTTCCAACTTATATTCCAGAAACAATGGGATGGCCTGAAATCTTTCCTCCTGAGCCTAGTCAACCCCCGTTGTACACAGGTTCAATGATAATTCTGTGTCCAGTAGTGGTATTGAGTGTACCTGGGTACCTTAATACATTGTTGTTCACAAATGCCATTTTCAAAATAGCCATAGGATGAGTTTCAGAAATAAAGTGGATATGTTGAGAAACAAGATCTTAGTACATCTAAATAGCCATCTAACCAACTCGCCCTCCCACTTCAGGAAATACATACACAGAGAAAGAAGATGTCATTACATTAGTCCATCCATGGTTCATGTCAACATACAAATGTCTCTTCGTTACAACTTATCAACATTTGATATCGGAAATAGCTAAGAAATATAATTGAAATATGTTAACTAGGCTTGATTCTCTGATATCATGAATAACAAAGACCAAACTACTAAAATGGAAGAAACAATGAGATTTATATTACTTTCAATATTTTGTCTTGAACAGGATGTATTGACCTCCCTGATAGATACAAATTAATATGATTTGAATTAAACTTAAATGCTCAAGTTGTTTGTTTATCAATTACACATGCTTGTCAATAAACAACTCTGCCATTTACACAAATGATGATAGAAATGAAAGAATTAAGTTTCCAGATACATACCCAACAAGTATAGCAGGTGAAGGAAGGACATAAAGTGTCGGCTTTAAACGAGTGCACAATTGCTGCTCTGTCTCTGAATTGCCAACATCTTGGTTTGATCTCCTTTGGCTTGTCTCATCAAGTTTAGCTCCATCCATAGCAATGGGCACTAAGCCATGGCCAAACTCTTTAGTACTTAGAACATTTAACAATCTAAANAGTGGTTGTCTTTGCACATAAGATAGAATACCTTCCTCATTGAATAAATTATGGGGCATGGATGGGCTAACTTCAATACTTGGTGAATTAGAAGGTTTTAAGACTTTAGGAACTCCAACAGAACGCCACACACCAACAGGTGCATGGAGGTGCCCATCAATCATTCCTGCATCAAGATCACCAGCTATCCTCACCGGGATAGATTCTTTCTTCTTGACTTCAAACCTGCCAGATGTGCTTTCTGTCATGGTACTTGAGTCACCAGGCACCTGATTCAAGACTGTGCTTCCAGGGAACCTACTCAAGCTAATAGGCGATGGGTTACTGGAATAGAGGAGTACATGTCGTATCCTGCACATGGAAGCTTGGAACATAATACATTCAACTTCAGTCGCAAGCACAGTCTTCTTGGACAAAAAAATATTCTCAACTCCAAATGTGCCCTCAGTCATTTTCCTTGGTACTGAGTTAAAAGCATTTGTTGAACTGATATTAGAGAATGGGGATAGCACCAACCCATCACTTATAACATTACTGTCTTTATTTGTTGCTGATTTCCTATTTCGTTGCTCTTTACTACTCTCCACATGAGTGTAATATTTCTTTGATTGGAGCAAAGCACTCAAATCTTGCTTTCCAGTAGAAGTTCTTGAATTTACAGGCATGCTACTCTTCTCATCAGATCCATCAAAGCAAGGAGAAGAAGGTGGGGTTGCACCATATATGTAATTGTTTGAGCTTGAATTTGAACTCTCTGCTCTATAATCCTTTGGCTGATATGGACTTCTGAAGATCGATGAGGACATCTCACTTGTAGGGGTTTCAACTGCTCCATATTCTGGAGCAAATGTCATCAGTGCTTCAGCTTTTACTAAATGATCAAACTCACCGGTTGCTACTGGAGTTTGGTTCACTAGACCTGATGTCAGAGTACTGTTTGTAACATCTTGATTTTTGCTAATACACTCCTCAGTGGCCACTGTTGGCAGTGGATTGAAGGTTGTCTCAAAGGACGGAAAACCTACAGGCAAAAGCATCTGATCTGAAACATCCATTACCATAACTGGACTGCTACCTACATCTCCACAATCTGGTGCAGAAAACATGAGAGACTGAGACTCTGCAGTTCCTGGGGGCTTCACAGGACAAAAGGCCATAATTAGATTCAATCAGAGCTTCATTATGTCAATAAAAAAGGCATGAAAGTAAGCAGAGCAATAAGGCATGACAACTATGGAAGGCCTACTCAAACTTAAAACCTAAAGATTAGAGATAAAAGGGGAAGGAGGAGGGTTGTATCTGAGATTTGTTCGAATAGAATCTTTTGTGTGCCATTTGTTTGATAATGAAAGATCGCACATCCCATATAGTGCTGATTATGCTTATCCCTCTCCAAAATGTAACAAATATGAAACCCCATGCAAATCATAAAAATTAGCATTGTGAAAATGAATCATGCAATTAATATTAAAATTCCAACTGTACACTCTTTGTTCTCACCAAAGCACACATGATGAATTTCAACCTCATAAAAATTTGTAAAAGAAGCTCTAAGTGACCCATTGTAGGTCAATTAATGAAGGTACTTCCATGCTCCAAAAAACACATAATTATGGCAGCTTCAAGAGTTTTGAGTTCTGATGTTGAGGGTTTTACACAGAAGGAGAAATCTCTCAAAAGGAAGAGGAAGAGGGAGGTGGTCATTCCATCCTTGTCTTATGCTAACAAGGAGTCAGACCACTTGATTGCCCAAACAATCCCCAGACAGATACCAACCTGCCCCCACACACCAGGTCAGCTGAATAAATCTTCAGCAGTGGATGTCTGCTACAAAAATTGTTAAGAACCCCATCACATAGTCTCTTAACCCCCCATCGGAGAACATCTCTGTTCAGAGATAGCAGTTACTGCAACCTTGTTCTTTCATACATTCACCTTACTTCAATATTAGTCAACTTGAATATTAAACAATAACCAGAAAGAAGAAAAAATTAAGTAAAACATTGGCAATAATGATTCTTCTTGAAAAGTGGGGTTTCCAGAAACTATAACTCTTGGCAAGAAGAAGCAGTATATATATACTAAAATCATGCACTAGTTTGTGAAAGCATTTGGAGAGAGAGAGAGAGAGAATTACCTCCCCAAAAGGCAAAGCATCGTTTTCAAAGAAGTCACCAAAATCTCCAAACTCTGAGAGAAGAGCTTGGATATCCATGTCCATTCCTCTGTCATCGTCATCCCAGTCCCAATGAGATCCAATCTGATCATTTCCAACTCCTGTAATGGCTGAAGTGTTTTCCACAGAACCAAAATCAGATTTATATGGATCTTGCATAGAAGCATTTGTTACCATGCCAACTTGACCAAACGACTCTGTCATCCCTGTTCGAGGACGCTTAGAACCCTGCAAAGAAGTTACAGTCAGTTTGTTTGGCTGCAGACCACAAGATAATTGCAAACAGACAACAAAAGTTCTGATATGCAATCACAACTTTCAATCAATTACCGGTGAGCAAAAGCATGAGTGAGGAAACTCAGAATAACACTTCAACCACTTTAACATTTGTCAAATTAGGATTGAAGATTAAGTTATATTCTCATATGTAACTAGAGTGATTACAGAGCTGTAAAACTAAAAGATCAAACAATAATTGATGCGTATGAATGCCTGAGAATTCAGACTTCATAAATAAGCCCCCTTACAAATTGTAGCCGCAACACTAACCACATGTTGGTAACGAGTCTACCTTTACAAAATTAAACAGCATCAGCAAAATCTGTGGGAAAAAGTATCACAAGGTCATTATATTCCAAGTTACTTCCAGAAACACAGGCAGACTACACTTATGCACAAGATATCCTCAGTTTCAAAGCTTGGAAGCATGTCTTCAGGCTAGAGTCTTCATCCATCGGCAATACATGAACAAATAAATGAAAAATGTACTTGTTTAATGTAGATAGATTTAGTACCAATTTGCGGCCTTCATTTTCTAGCTGATCATTAGAAGTTAAACCAGACTGTCTACATGTTAAAGAGTCTGCATCTGCTTCAAGGTCACCAGTTCCTGTGGTCATCAGGTAATCACTATCACTATCACTGGAGCTGCTACTATTACTATTGCTACTACTGTTGTAACCACGCTGAGTATGCATTCCACTGGTTTCAGTCCAAGATCCTTCCAGAGAATCCATATTACCAAAACTACAGAGAAGAATAACATTAAAGCAAAATAAATATCCAGGGACCATATGCTCACTATAGTTAAAAAAAGAGAAAGATTGTGACAAGCAAAAGAACTGGACTTTGTTATATTAGGAGGGGCTCAATTGAATATACATATATATATTCCTCATCAAAGAAAAAGTGAAGCACTGATAACATAGAAAGATTAAGCTAACCAATGTATGAGGAAAGATGAACCAGTCATTGATGGCCCTATCCAATTTTGCAGCCAAAATCTGCAAGTTTGGATCATCAGCATTAATTTAAGCACTATAGAGCAACATTTCAAGCAAAAAAAGAAATTGCATTATTAAAATCCTACCATAATCACATGTTAACCTATACACCCTGTACCAAAACCACATATGACTCTACTGGGTGGTTCTAGTCTAACCATCCAGGTTAACGTGCATCCATTCACATGTGCATAGCAAACATCAGAGGAAGAGGAGAAGGGATCAAAAAGAAGAGAGAAGAAGGGAATGCAAAAAAAAGTCAGTTAGCAACAATAGCAAGGATATTAGTTTTTAACCTTGCAAAATTCTCAAGTATACTTAAATATGATGAAATCAATAATCTAGTCCAATGACAAAGAAGGGTTTATGTATGTGTTCCAAAATCTATAGAATAGTCCAACTGCAACTACTGATTTGACCAGATATAATGAGCTGCCTCCGATATGGGCCAAACACCAAAGTGCTTCTTAAATGAATTAATAAGCACAGAACTCAAATGTACCTTCTCAAAGAAGTTCTGGAGAATGATGTTTGTAAGACAGGGATGAGCATTGCCTCAGCTGGATAGATAAATGTCTTTTCAGATGATGATAAGTTATCTGCTGATCCCTTTAGATCACCTCCTCCTACTGAAGGAGATTCAGAAATGTTGTGCTTGGGTAAATTCCTTAAGGAGTCAGAGTATGTTTGTGATGCCTTATCACTTCCAGATATTGGGCAACCAAGAGTAACTTCAACATAACAATTTTGCCCATTCAGCTGGCAACCTGAACCTTGAGAAACATGATATGGTAGACCTACACATCCATTTGAAGTCCTAAACTTGCCAGCGCTAGGAAAAAATAACAAGTACAAGCATATATCAGGGACATTCCATTTGTATATGTGTCCATAGAATAAAAATATATTGAGGTGTGAAAACAAAATTAATAGATTAGAAATAGAGATATGATTCACCTTAAATAAACTTGCTTCACAAGGTCATTTGGACAATATCCAGTGAGCCTACCACACATACCGTGAGGAGAAACAATCACTGCAAACATTCCAAACACAACCAGAGGAGGTGAGAAAGAAGTAAAGATTGCTTAATTGACCTTAAACAACAATAATAACTTGATGAACATCCCTGTTATTACAAGAAAAAAGGGGATTGGAAAGAGCAAGAGAAGAAAAAGGGAAGCTCAAAAGTTAAATCTAATAAACTATAGCAAGAGATGAAGGTTAAAGTTCTTGTGAGTGGGAAATGAAAAAGGATCGGAATACAACTAAATGGTAAACATTAACATCATAACTGATAAAGCGCATACATGAATGAGAATGACATGTTCATTGCGGTGAAAGTAAGTATACAAGTGGCAAAGTAATCACAAAAAATTGTCAAAAATTCAAAGACCAACAATTGCTGTCTATTGAATTTAATCACTTTCACCAATTATAACACCACAAACCAGATTTTTCACTAGATAAGAATCAAGAATTTACAGTTTTCAGGACATCAAGAAATTTTGATTCTTCTCTTTTTCTCAATAAAGTGCCTTTGAATTACACCATGTACCCTTATTATTGGAAGAATGCTTTCAGAACTGTTCCATATACCCCTATGTAATCAGAAAACTGACCCAAGATTAACACAATCAACCCAAACCCCAGACTGACTGAAACAAATGAAGAAAAAGGAAGCATCTTTGAATTCTTTCGTGAGAGGGGGCCAAAGAGAAGAAAAGAACAGAGCTCTATCCAGCCAAAAATGGATTTCTACCTTTTGTAGACACCTTTTCATCTAATTTAATTATTTTGCTTCTTATCGACAGGAATCAATTTTTTTTTAAAAAAAGAAAAATGCTCGTTGAATTCTTGCAGGAACCTCCTAAAAATTCATTCGAAGAACCATAATAACAACATAAAATATATACAAACCTGGAAGTCTGAAGCCGGAACTCCTATTAGAAGAATGCTTTAATACTCTATCCATGTCACCACCTGAAAGTGCACGGATATGCCTAGAGATAAACAAGATATTATCAATTAGGCAAGCATACAAGAGGACACTATCAGCAAAACTAAATGAAACACCGCAAAATCAGGACCACTGAAAAGATGAAGTGAGAGCTTTCACGAACTTTGCGGATACTATAGCATGGACAAAGATAGCCTCTTCAGTTGCAGCAAAAATGAACTCAACTGTTGGGTGTCCTCTCCTACAAAAACACCAGCTAAAAATCAGCCAAAAGAAGAACTCTGACATGATCTGCTGACTTCAAAGGCATCATTACATAGCTCCAGGAAAACTAGTTGAAGAAGAACACCAAAATAATATAACAATAAAAATCCAGAAGAACAAACAGTTCTTTTAGATGACTGGGAAAAAGTCAACTCTATGATAACATGTCATTACTGTTGTAGAAGTTTCAATTTTAAGTTCCCATGTATAGTGTCACTCACGCCCAAGTATTTCTCTTATTGCAGTTACATAAATCCTGCAAACATATTCTCTGTCATTGTCAGTTTTGGCCCTAAAGATAAAAATACACAGACATGTAGGAAGCATGGACAACCACAAACTAAGGAATGTTTTATTCTCTTAATCAATTAAAGTACATTTGTGACAAGGAATTAAATATGTGGGTGGACTGTCATAGGCCAGCCTGATATTTGAGACTCTAAAGTTGGACTGAACTATTACTAGAGTCTCGGACTTGTGTCCATTTATCAACAGAGATCAATATTAAAAATTCAACGACTTATACATCAGCAACAAATTTTGAGGTCTAAGACAACAGGTGTTTTAAAAAGGAAAACCCCATAACCATTTCCAAGATCTCAAAAATCTTAATGAGATTTTAACCACTGATAAATGCTCATCGACATTCTTAATCAACCTAATAGTTGCATCAAACAAAGAACTAGGCTTTTCCAGAAGCAGAGTAAGTTTAATGTTCATTTCCTATAAATTACCTTCCAAGGCAATTTTCAAACACAAAGTCTGTGAGCGGCAACTAATATAACCACTGAAAATACAAGTAGGCTAAGACATGAGGCTAAAAGTTCCAAATTATCTTTTACCACAACCACAACCCAGAGAAAAAAAATTAATGCATGAGGTAAAGTACAAACCACAACGACGAAACAAATCTTGTGCACACAAAATAAATAAATTATTGGTTGCAAATTATCATTGTAATAATTTTGACAGAAACCATCACTGCACCACTCAATTCTGCTTGGACCATCAATACTACTACTGATCAACAAACTGTTATAACAAACCTGAATGATTCTTCACTCTGAGATGGATGATACTTTGAAAATACATCTCCATATCTCAAGTAGGAATGTCCAATAAGTGCTCTGTAAATTACAATACATAAGTGTTCAAGATATAACCGTGTTCAAATTTACTTCTCAGGGTATTGGAAATGAATTAAAACAAACCTTTCTATGCAGTTCCTTAAAGCCTGAGAGAGGGCAGTTGCAACCTCTTCAGAGTCCCCAGGAGCCACCCAATGTCCAGATGCAACAACTTCACAAACAAAATCATGCAGCACGGTTAAAAATGCTGTTGCTATTAAATATTGTGAGTAATTCCATAGTTCAAGAAAAATGAGAGCTTGAATAAAACCAATGACTACTCTTACCAAATCAAAACAAAAAATAAATACATTTAAAGGAAACAAAAGGATGACAATAAATACTCAAAACACGTGATACCTCTTAATCTAGACACAGCAGCTTGAGCGGTTTCAGGAACGGATGATTGACGCCCAGGAAGAAAAAGCCAGAGCTTGATTTTCTCATCTGTGCATTAGTTACACGAAAAAAGAAGATGGTTAGATACTGCACTAAAAAGTGAATGGCAGGTCCTTTTTCTTCTCAAGGAATCAAAAGATGGCAACTTGTGTCAGTTGTGCTGAAACTTTCTTTCTTCATTTTTTCTGCCTTGGTGACATTATAGAAAAGCGCATAGATAAATAACAACCATTGATTGCATTTCTTACCAGGATTGTGAAAACCTTGAGATGGATCCCAAGGTCCAACAAAAGAATTTGTCCACGTGCTGAGAAATCCCTCCTTCTGCAACTCCAGATGAGAAGAAAGTACCAGATATGTAGCAGCATCTTTCTGCTCCACTTTTACACTGCTGCACCTCAAAGAGAATAAATTTTAGGAGTTCTTTGAAACAGGTAACACTGGAGCATTCTTATTATATCTGATTCACTTAAATTCTAACAGAAAACCAAGATGAGAATCACCCTAGGTTCCAACCTTTTATCAGGTAGAACATTCAGATCGGATTCATTTGGGAGAAACTGGAACCATGATACATGATGAAGACCTCCCTGTAGAAATGGCCAATGTTATGATATCGTAGAACTGTGTATGTATTCAAAGCTGAAAGGACATCATAATACCATAAGTAGATAGAGCAACAACATTGAGGAGAGAGAAAAAGGAAAGCAACAAGGTACCCACAAGATCATAAAAGACAACCCATTATTGCATTCTACTTCTAGCAGATGTCATATTCACATCACGTATTATACTACATGTATATGTAATCTGGCACTCTAGCTCTTCAAACAGCTTCCATAGATTCTGGCTAACCAGAAAGTTTATTCTCTGATTTATATAGTAAAACATCTACACGTATGCAGTCTGTTTTTGTTTTCTTTATCTTGATTAATTCAGAGGCAACCATAGCTTAATAGGGTTGGGATTGGTTGACTGTATCTTTTGAGGCTCTTCTGTTTTCTTTTTCTTGATAGATATTCTTATTTGTAGAGCTTTTGTAGTTTTTGATCTTGGGACTTCTCATCCTTGTTTTTGTGGACTTTTAGTCCCTCTCCACTGTACATTTTCTTTTATTATTATACCTTCTCTTTTTTTTTTTCTTTTTTTTTTTTTTTTTTTTTAAATCAGCAAAAAGAAACACGCCTACATACCAACTAAAGCCTACACCTACCTAGCACTTGGAGCTTTTTCCTCCGTTGGTTTTGATCTTCAATCAATTAGCTTGCTTATCCAAACAAAATAAGGCCAATCAGTACAATTTTGATTGGCTATGAACCAAGTTCATTGGGTAAGTAAGGTTTTTGTTAATCCACCAAGTTCAATTTAAAAGCAATGAAGTCCACCTATAATAGCAGCATTCAGTTAGAACAATAAATTATAACCCATTAACAAGACAATATCTTATTATCTATCCATTTCAAGCAAAAATCCCCTCCCATCTAGGAAAAGAATATAAAATAAGTGATAATGAGCAAACTTTTCTTGAACACCCAAATAGCAGGTACATGCTATCCCCTCACATGCACCTGGCAATTACGGATTCAGGGTAGCCCCAGCGTATTAACAATATGAATTGAACTGGCTAAATACTTGGTGAGACACCTGGATGCAGGCTGAAGAATCACTCAACTCAACCCAGGCCTTTAAAATTAAGAAAAAAGAGCTCCAACCCTCCTAAAAGGACATAGGCTATGTTTTTGAAGGCTGGACATGAACCCAATGGGCTAATGTTTGAATATCCTGCACAACCAGAATCAATCACTTGATTCTGTAATGCTGTGAACTACAGCCGAAAGTTTTGCAATTAACTTTTGCAAAATGGCTTCATCTAGAAGCATTAAACACAATCTCCAAATACCTTCCAGAATCTTCCAACGACCCTAAGATTAAAAAATAAATTTTCGGAGGTAAATATGACAGTTAGCAATTCCTACTATTAATAGACAACCTAATAACTCTTAACATCCTAATTCAGGAAAATTTATAACCTATCTCAAAAACCACATTCAAACACATTTGCAATCTAATAAACTAAAGTGACATAGGTTTCCAAAAACATTCTCAGATTCAATCTCACAAACTTCCAACTAAACAAAAAAGGAATATTCTTCAATGCAAATAGTTTCCCACACACATCAGTGGAGCAAATGTATGTTCACTAGCATTATCACTGCAATAAACTACCACATGTAAGAAACACCTAGTCTCCAACAACATTCACCCACACGCTATCGTGAGACTAAAAGAAACCGACTGAAAAACAGGTCTTGCCACAGACATCACCATATACGTCCGCCGCGTTTTACAAGTGTGATCACTCAATGGTACAAGGCCAATCAATGCATAAATGAACACGTATATAGGCAATAAAATAACGCAAAAGATAACAGAGGGATTAAAATTTCAACAAACAAGGTATAGGAAACATACAATTCTAAAAACATTGGTCCACATCACTTATAATTCAGCTAAAATCTCTCCTTCAGACAAAACCTTCTGAACTCTCCTAAACCTTGCTCAACGCATACCTCGACCTGTTAAAAAAAGCCTCAAACACTTCAATATCCAACTAAACCGCAACTTCAAATTCTCATTCAATTTTCATTACACCAACAACAAAAAATACAAAGAAATAACAAAATAGTTTGAACTCCATAAATCTCTTAATAATACAGATCAAAACCCTTATTGACCGTTAAGTATCTGAAGATTGAAGACCTCCTGGAATCATTTACAAATCCGCAAGCGAAAAGAATTAGATATGTACACATATATTCTTTGCGAAATTTTCCGACGGTTTCTTAGGAAACAAACGATGAAATATAAATATGCAAAGAGAGAAAAAGAGATGCTACCTTTCAGTGAATGGCGAATGGAATGGAATCCAATCTGTTCGCAGAGTTCACACGAGTTTCTTCAGAGAGTTCGAGCGTTATTATTATTCTGATTCCATTTAATTTGAAGGGTCGGTGAAGCCAAGGAAGGAAAAGGATCAATAAATTTTGACCCAAAAAAATCCAAACCCGAATCCGACTTTCTTAGTATCGAGAAATATCAATTAGGGACACAAAGATTTAAAAATTATCATTAAGACCCTTATCATTGCTTAACTTTTACTAACAACTTAAACTATTCTACTAAAAAATAATCAATTAATGACTCAGGCCGCCGTATTAACAAAAAAAAAATAATTGAGATTTTCATTTTTGTTGGATCTCTTTGTATTAGGATTATAAATTTATTTAATAAATTATTAATTTCATTTATCAAATCATAATTTACTTAATTATAAATTATTCGAAGTATATTGTCAATTTTACTCCACGAATTAATTTTACACAAGAAAATTTATAGAATAAATTGTTAATTTTTGATCAATTATATATTTATTTAATAAATCATTAATTTTATTATATGAATAAGTAATTTTATTTGATAAATTATAATTTTTATAATTTATTAAAAAATTAATAATTTACAGAGCAAAATTAGTATTTTTTTTTACGTAATTTGTCAAATAAAACCTAATTTATAGATTAAACTCGTAATTTGTTTTTAGGTTAAAACAAACAAAAAAAAAATTAATATGTAGACAACTGTATTTTTGTCCAAAGACATCATTTTGGTTAAATTTACAAAGGAATTTTGGTGTGGTTTTGAATTACAAGTGGGCCTAAATATTAAGCCGTAGACGTTAAAAAGAACCCGCTGTATTTCCTATTTAAAGTCTAGACGACGCCGTATTAATTCATCTTCAACTTCTGCAGGGCTCTTCCCCGCTTAAACCGCAAACTGTCCGTACAGAAAACAAAAAGCTGAACTGCCAAAATAAAGAAATTAAAAAAGAATGCGGGCTCTCGAAGCGAGCAAGGCATTGTCTTGCGCTCTCTTTTCTTTCTCTTATTCTTCGCATTCGTAACCGAACTTGGTATCGTCGACCGCCGATGGCAACGGCCACACGTGTCTGCTACTCTTCCCGTGGTCCTTCTCTCAGTAGCGTGGTGTCAAAGTTAACACTTCTCATGTAATTAAATTTTTTCAGTCAATTTTATGAAATTGATTTTAAATTTTATTGGATTTAGTTGATGATTGATTGATCTGATTATTGGCGCAGGTTAGGCCTGGAAATGTCATTGAAAAAACAGGCAACTCTTAAGCGGTGCCGTCACTCAAAAGTGCTTTTGTGAAATGCACTTTTCGACTGAAAGCTTTTTCTGCGAAAGCACTTCAAAGCGCGTTTTTTGAACATAATCTATTGGATTTAGTACTTCAGGAGAGTGTTTTTGGCGCCAACGAAATGCGTTTTCAAATGCCAAAGCCCTTCTTCTTCTTTTTTTTTTGCATATTTCATAATGCTTGGTTGAGATAGAAGTGGCGTTGGGATCAAAAGGCACTGGGGGTGCTTCTTGGAAAAGCAATTCAGGGATGTTATTTTGTGGAACATCTGAAGTGCTTTTAGAGAAACAATTGCTATGTGCTTCTCCAAAATCCCTTTCAAGTGATTTTACAGAGGGTGCTTTTACGTAGAAGCATTTATCAGAAACAATCTCAAACACATCCTAAAGTGTTTTTCAAAAAACACAGTTGGTTGTTTTCTTATCTGATAAAATTTTTATAGAAAAGCACCTCAACGGGGTTGGGGAGATGTGGGGATATGGTGGTGGGGGTGGGGATGTGGTGGTGGGTTGGGTTTAAATCTGGAAGAACATTTTTATTTATTTTAGTTAAATTTTACGCTTAAATGCAAAGCATCCCAGACACAGCATAAGTTTACTAGCATGAATTGCTTATAGAATCATGCAATATGTGCTAACAAAGTTACCATATTTTTACAATTTTGGTGGATGATACCTGCTTCAGGAAAGATTTGTCGGGTATTTGTTTTTTATGCTTTTCTCTTAATATTTTCTCTTATCATACTTTAGAAAAGTTATTGATCTAATGTCTTATGTTGCTTTTTTACTTCATTTAGGTCCTAAAGCGGGAGCATAAGCAGCGAGGAAGAGGAGGAGCCATGATGCGGGTTTCTTCTAACCCATTTTCATTCAAATTTAAGGAGATATTTATTGCAAATGAACGAAATTGAGCCCAGAAAGGCATCTATAGTGGGATGATCTCTGCAAAAAAGGATTGGTTAACTGTTGACTGATTATATGGGTGTACTACTTTAAGTTTGAACAAGTGGATAATTCATTCTAGTTGGGTTGGTGGCTGTTACATTGTTGGTGAAGGCTAATTATTTATATTTAAGAATACAAGTGAGAGATTGTTAGAGCACTGTGCTATGAGGTTGAAACTTAAACGGGGTTTTACTTTATAATATTTAAGCCGTGAAGCTTGGAGAAATGATTCACTTGATTGAATGAAACTGAGTTCCAAAATTCTTGTAGAAGCAAAAAGGTCGCATTCATGCTTTTAAATAAATTGTTTTGATTATAATCTATGTGGAAAGGATGACTGCAAAAGATGGAATACAATACTTTTCTACTATATGTAATGTTGAACTCAACTTAGTTAATTTTTTTTAGGAGTTATGGAACTAGGGTTTCCATTTGCTAGGAATTTTGCAGTTACAAGGTCACAAAGAAATTTCCACTCTATAAGAAAACTTTGAGAATTTAACTAGAAAACCTTACTTGAACACCAATTCAAATTTGAGGTACTGCTTGAGCTACTTGAGTGAGTATCTAAGGATGCCAAAATGCCTTTGCTTATCAAAACTGACTACCTGTAGGCTTTGGATCATTCTATGCTACACTTTTGTATCCATTGAGGTCCATGGCCAGCTCAATTGTACATTTTCAATTGAGATACTGAATCATTGTCTTTGTGCTGGTAACATTTTATGGGTGCTATCTTTCTTCTGCATAGATGTCATGTTACATCTATTTTGCATTGATAGTTTAACTTCCCTTTTTTATTATTTGTGATTTTTAATTGGAAACTTAGCACACCCCTCTTTCTCTCTATCATAGATGGAGCTTCGTGATGTGGACACTGGAAACAAAGTAAGCCTACGGTTTGGTACAGAAGAGGCTGTTCTAAGTATGCACCTTAACTTTATTAGTTCTTTTCCAGTTTTCTGAGTCAAGTCAGTTGGCCATCCCCTTGTATATGGCTGTTGATGTTGGTTCCTGTTGCCTTTGCATAACAGAATCTCCATGACAAGGATTGAGATTTTTTCTGTTTTAGTAGTGTTTGCTTGATGACTTTAGGTTGAAAATTCTTTGTTATTAGAGCAGTGACTCATTTTTTGTTTGACATTTATGAGTAGGTGGTGGCCTGGATATATCTGATATGATGTGGTTCCTTATGCTTGTGAACCTGGTGACTTCTATTTTTTTCTCAAATCAATTTCTAGGTCCTTTTGCCTCCTTGTGGAGACAAGCATAACTTCTTCTGTGTAGAGATTGCTTAAAATGCATGAATGTAGACCTAAGCTTACCACAAAAGCTTGGAATGTTAGGTTTTCTTTCTGTTATTGAACTCCTATGAATGTGCCTTATTGTTTTTGTCTTAATTTAGAACTGGAATACTGTTAGTATCTCCACACGATAGTAAAAAAGTGGATGTTGATGGGTTTTAGGGGACACGTGTAGCAGATGAGAATGATATGGGTATCTAGTTCACCTACTTAAAAATTGAACCGTTAGCCCAAGGAACCTGAAGCCAACCCCTGATTATTATTCTCTATAGAGCCTGATCCAATTGGTTTCAGTGGTTTGATCTTAGGATGCAGTTTTGTCCTAGCTTGTTCTCCATTTGTATCCTAGGACATTCCTAGCTAATCCTAGGTTAAGTTACTATCACTTTTACATATTCACTATCTTATTGAGCTACAAAGTTTAAACAATATAGACAGTAGCCTTGTTAGGACTTATGATTTCTTTTATTTTAATTTAATGACATATAATTATCCGCAGGCGTCTTTGTTCAGGACAAATCTTTCACGTGTTTGTACACTGAAAATGAAACTGCATTTGTAATAGAGTGAGCTGCATTTCACCTCATCCATCTTGGATCCTTTTTCGTATAATTTGCATGGATAATACTAGAGATACAAAGTATCTATACAAACTGATGTGGCACAATACAATTGGACAAATATATATGAAAAAATCAATACAATAAATGAGAATGGGTATATGGTAATGACATTGACTTTTTTATTTTTACTCATCCACTTGCATTGTACCACATCAATTTGTATAGATACTTTATACGTTAACAAACATTTGGTTTTGCTTTTTCTCATGCTTACCTGGTCCAAGACATTTGAGCAACTGGAGTTGCCTTTGGAGTTGTTTGGCAAGCCTGTCGCATACCTTAAAGGTTGAAATAAATCAAACTCATTGTAATGCAGTTGTGCTCTCTTTCATGTTATGTATGCTTTGATATAAAATTAAACTTTCTTGAATTGTGACAATAATATGCTGCCACATTCCTCTCTTCAAAAGCACTTCTACTCTAATTAACAATATTTCCTAGCCGGGAACTGATGGGTGTAAAGTAATTTTCAGAAACAATACACCAGATTAATGGATGACTCACTGCTCAAGTTTTGTTTCCATTGCCACTAGTACCAGTAATTGCAGGACCACCGCTACCATAGCATCATTATCAACTACCACTGTCACACATTCTGGAGCCACTGCATGGGCCGAAGTTAGTGTCCTCAAGTTTCAATGCCTTGTATGCTAGCAATGCTGAGATTTTAGTTAAAACAACTAGCCATTGCATTTGTCAAAGTAGCATAAAGGTTTATGTGGCAAGCCACTCTGGAAAAACAATGCATTTCTTTTTTTTCTACATTAAATTATGCATTCTTTCAGAGCCTTTACATCTGATATTCATATTATATGTTGTAGGAAGCTCAATTTCTCGAATCAAGAGTCACAATCATTTAAAGATAATTATGCCATTAGGTTGCTCGCATTGCTATTATTAAACAACATTCTACATATTGTATTATTTTTTTTTGTTGTGAGCAGAAGGAGTGAAAGTTACATTGCAGTTATTTGTTGGAAGACCTTTGTCTGGATCAATTCCCAAACGTGTTGCATACACTATTAAAGAAATACATGCTTCTGTGAAGGGGCCTACAGTCACACCATGGTATTTTGCAACCAGCAAACATGTCTTTGTACATACTGCTGTATTTGAAGAAGTGTCTAATGAACATTCACTGTAGAGCTCAAGAAAACAAAATTTTACACAAAATAGCATAAAAAAAATCAGTATATGGTAAATTTTACCAAATTGGTATGAAATAATCAGGAATAGAATTAAAAAAATATTTCCATGCATAAAGATCCCTCATAATACGACATTGATGAGCACTCTTTTTTCTGTAATCTGCTGTTCTTTCTCTATTATTAACACCTCTTTTGGCATGATAATTTACTGTAGTGCCACTGTACCTTGTTAAATCGGTCTATGTCGTACTCTGAAGAAAATTAACTATCAGGTTTAGGGATTTTAGGAGATTGATTGTGACCTCTAAGTTAATTATTGTTGGATCTGTGTTGATCTTAAGTAATCACAACCCACAGGCTCTAAAATATGCCCTTCATATGCAAGGTAGATGAATCAAGCACAACTCAACTACAACCAGAATATGAATGCAAACAGAAGTTGTTATAGTTTAATTACTACATTTACGAGTTTCGAACACAATAACTTTTGTCTGTCTAGCTCTTGATATCATGTTAAATAATTACCTACAAGCTTGAGCATATGCATAAATTCTTAACAACAATATTCGAGATCTAACAAAAGCAGTTCACAGGAGCATTTAACTTGTTTGCTTGTAACTGTATAGTTTTCTTCTAATGCAGGTATCAAAGAGCTCTGCTGGACAAATGGTGTCACTGCCCTGGCAAGTGAAATAAGTAATTGTTGTTTCTTTATACAGTTCTGATAAGTTGAATAGCTTGTTTGATTGCTATTGTTTCTCTTTCCATTTTTATTTTTAACGCTTAAAGTACCTTATGATATCCTTGTTAAGATTCTTGTATAACTGCAATTTCAGGATATTTGCAATTAACTCTGATTAGATTGTTCAGTTTAGAACATTCACAGATAAAGGAGCCCTCCGAAGTTAGAAAAAGTTGTTCTTTATGGATGATCCCTTCCAAAAATGAGATATTCCCATTTGTTGCAACCTTAAATATGTGTTAGAATATTGAATATGATGAGCACTTGTATCACAGGGTGCATGTAATGAAAATCGTACAATAATTTAAGCCCAGTGTTTTTAAAGCCAAAAGAGAGTTATGGGGAATATATACTGAATACAATATGATGTAGGGAATAGAGAAAGACGAGAAGGTAGAAGAAATAGAAAAAATGGAGAGAAAAATAGAAGTAAATAAGGATAAAAGTCACTATTCAATACTCAACAATCCATGATAAGGCACTGCTTATAGTGGCCGAGTCCTAAGAAAACAAGAAACTAGAAATCTGCTTCTAACAAGAAAAGAAGCTTTTCCTTAGTATGCAACCTAAGTCCTTGCCCAAATTTTGGCCCCTCAAAATGGCTATGCTCATTCTAGCCTCTCAGATTTAGTGTTTTATCCATTGCTCCCCTAAATTTAATGCTACAAATTTAGTTTTATACCATTTGGCCTTCCCAAATTAGACATTTTGACTCTACCTCTGGGAGGATTATCTATTCTTTTGTTTTGATTTTTATTGAGTTTGCAAATATAGGCATAGAGGTGCGCTGGTTTTTTTTTTTTTTGGCAACAATGCCAATTAACTTTGTAGTATATTCTGGCCGTTATACCCTTTTAAATGTGTAAGGTGATATCAAACTATGAGATTTTAATGGCTTTATGCTCAACTTGTTTTACAAATACCCCAGCTTCCATCTTTTCTCGAAATTGGCGAAGAAATATTTGTCAATCCTGAAGACGATTCATATCTTGGCAGGTGAATCCTGATATGTCAGTTTTTAATTCTCAAATTGCTACCTCTTTGTCTCTGAGTCTTCTATTTGATACTTCTTTTCTCTGCTCAAAGCAAGTACACTGCATCTGTAAGGTGTACGCCTAAGAAAAAATTCGTAAATAGGTATAGAAGTGTGACCGACAATGAAACCCGTAGATTCGTTGTTATTTGCCTCGTTCAATGGCCACAAGTTCAGAGTATCAACTAAACCAATAGAAGGTTGATGTATACCTATTTTGCTAAAGAAGGGTGATGTTTACCGGCTATTGTAATAGAAATTCAGTTCTATTTTCTGCAGCAAGGCTGGCCCATTTTCTGTTTCAAAAACTGTTTTCGGTTATCAGTATGCTACTTTTCTAGTAGACTTTCGATGATTTCATCTTCTCCTCTTGTCAGGGCAAAATGAAGCTTGTACGCCGCAATTCTTTTACAAGAAGATATAGAAAGCCATTTGAATACCATACCCTTGCATTGTCATCACCAATGACAATGTACTCAGTAAGCTTTGAACTGTAAAATATGCTGATATTGGAGTTCAAAGAAAACAAACAAAGTTTTGTAGGGAAGGATGGAGTGTCACAATTTTTTACTTGCATTGTGTACTTTTTTTTATCAATAACTTGGGATTGTAGAAAAAGAACTCCAGGGAAGACCCACATCCATGAACAAATTCCTTATGGACGTTTTGGGCCAAGTCTTAAAATCACAACAAAATGCATGAACCGAAACAAAATTCTCTTGTAATTTGTGGGAGATCCCAATAAGGCCAAGAAATTTCTACAGTAAAGTAAATTAAAAAGAATCCTAGAGACATCAAATTCATTGGATGTACCAAGCCATGGCAAAAAATAATATTTCCATCTTAATAGATGCCAAAAAATGAACTTCTCAATGCAAAACACCTGCCTATAGAGTACAAATTTTATTTGCTTCGATATCTTCTTTTGCAGTCTTTTTGAGAGGGAGATTTCTCTCAAATTCTAAAGGATTGTCAAAAATGTCAGCATAATAGTTTTATGAGTCCTACATCAATTCTGCTGTAAATGGTTTACTTTTTGAGGGTGTGAAGCTGCTAGAAATACAAACAACATGTCAATTTATTTATTACTTGACTCCAAACAGAGATCTTCATTTCTGTTGAAAAACTACAACCCTACGGACTTCTCAAACTTTTGGATCTGGTTGAGGAATATCCAAGTCATCTGCAAAGAACAAGCATCGAGATATCAGAAAACACGTCACTTTGTATCTATAAACATAGATTGCAGTGCCAGAATATGATTCACAGCCAAAGTTATAAGTGTAAGACAATAAGAAAAGAGCGAGATTACCATGACATGGGGAGCAATTCGAACGCAGTAAACTGGGAAACCAGTGTAAAATTTGAATGGTCCTCCGGACTTGAGAGTTTTCAAGGCACAGTCCAAAGACCCAGTGTATGGATACTTTCCCTGAGCATCAGGTTGCATTTTCTGAATTTGGGTTTTGACATAATCAAAGGGTAAACTGCAAGCTGAAGCAAAGAAACCTGACACGGTACTTGCCCCTGAAAACCAAAAAGAAAAAGGGACAATGTATAGCTAAACATATGGTGTATCTTCCCAAGAATAAAAAACCGACACTCTGCATCTGTATTACTGCTTGGAAATTTGAAGTTTAAGGACTACACATCCTTGATAGGATGTCTCATAAACAAGCACACCATGTTTATAACAACTAGACAATACGGAAAGAAAACGATTCACTTCTGCATGCAGAACTCTACTTAGGATTGTTCTCATCTTCTAATGGTTGATTTACTAAAGGACCCAGCTAATGATTACATAACTACAAAAAAGAAGATTTAATCACAAACAATTACAATCCAGAAAGAAAGATGAACGAAGGCATCAGTGCAGACAACAAAGTACAAGAATCTTTCAGAACATAATGGTAAAAGCTTGAAGCAAGAAGTAACAGAGTAAAAAGATTATACTCAGATTGCCGTCTACACCAGATAAAACTAAATGAACTTGATTGGGTGGAACTACCAACCAAGGACATACAGCAGATGAGAACAACCCAAAATGAATGTGAACTAATGATCAAAACATGAAATGAAATATGTCATCTACATTAGCCGGAAAGGTCAACAAACAACATTGACACGTGCTCAAATGTGCATAAAAGGGAGGGATAAGGGGATTGTTTCCATCCACAGTTTTATTGTAACTAACAATTCTACACATTCATAACTTTGAATCCAGCATTCATATTGAAACCGAAGCACAAGAACTGATTCAGAAATACATAAGCACCTACTTTTAAGAGCATGATAAGTAACCTGCTGCAAGGGTAGACTGCAAAATTATAACAAAGATATTTGATAGACACAAACAACTTTGTTATTGCTTATGGCTTTGACTACTGATATTATTAATCTATTTGCATATATCAGAAAATGATTAGCTTCAGATGTGAAGTTAGATCACGACAACACAATTTATGGCAAAAATAGAAAAAGAAACATTTCAGGCATGATAAAATATACTGATTGCAGATGATACTTACCGACCACTGTAGTCAATTCACCCATGCCACATGAATCTCTGAAAAACTCGACACTTTGATCATAGGAGGCAAGCATTCCCATGTTCAAAGCCATTGCCCTCACAACAGTGGGGCCCGCACCTTTCCAGAGAGCCAAAACCCCTTCGTCTGTTATGATACGGTAGAGTGCATGGAAGGCATTTTTGTAGTTTCGGCGTTGAGCAGCTGGCAAGGTAGCATCAGCCTGCATACGGATAAGCGCTAAATCTGCTGGACTACCAACACACGCACCAATTGCACCAGCAGTTAGCCCACACAAGGCTTTCTGATATAAAGGTAGGGGCTTCCCATCATTGGCTGCAATTGCCTTGTTTGTCAATATCCTATCAGAAATAGTAACAAACATCCAATAAGCAACAGATATTTACAGTGGTAGAAGCTAAAAAAGAGAATTGATTCGTGCATCATTGCAAACTAAACGCAATTGGAAAGAAACGGTCACCTGAATGATCCAAGACGGGCAGTGGTATATGTAGCTTGCCTGAGAAGTCCAGCAGATAGCCCCTGCTCAATGTAATGCATAACTTGGGTATAAGAATCTTTTTAAATCCAATTGAATTGACAACACCAAACCATGTTTTAAGTTTCAAAAACACAACAATACAAACATAGGTTAAAGTTTCTTCCTGATTTGTATAACTCTCAAGATGGCACTTTATTGAGGAAGGTATTGCACAAATATATTTTTGACTTTTTTAAATCTATGCTAAGGAAATTGAGTAAAGATCCATCTTTCACACAGATATCGTGTGCTTACAAGACAGAAATTCAATAAATTTCCAATACAAATAAGTCAAGACACAAAACTTTCGATCAGTTTCCTAGAGCCAAACCTTGTAGAAAGCACCAACACCCTCATTTTTAAGCATGTTCTTTGTCACCGTACCCGCAGATCCCTGGCCCAGCTGAATTCTCACCTGCAACAACAGAGAACATGGAAAACCGTCACATAAAAAACCCCATTATACCATTTTACACAACAGAATCAAACACAAAACTCTAAAATGTACCCATCAAATCATGTCCATAAATCTCATCAAAGAACTGAATACTAAAACAAAATGTACCCAACGAAATCAAATCTCATACACGAACGGAATTTTTCACAAAGACACAACCAACACAAAATCGAGTCCCATTAAACCACATCGAACAACCAAACCAAACAAAAACTTCCCAACATATCCATCAAATCCCATATCTAAAACACATCAAAAGAGTCCACCTCCACCTAAAAAAGATCAAAACTTTAACACACCCCAAAAATAAAAATATGATCTTACACATCTACAATCAAACACAAATACCAATCTTTATTATACATGTTTAAAACATATATTACCTTGACCATATCGATGGGTTGAACGACACAGGTGGCAAGCATACCGGATGCACCACCATTGGCAAATGGCTTCACAGTTGGCCATACTCCAGCTGGTTGTGCCTTCTTCTCTTCCACCATAATTTTTTTTTCTTTTGCTTTTAGATCCTAATAAAAAAAAAAAAAGTTGAAGAGCAGAACAAGAGAGAAGGGTTTGTTGAATGAAGGAGAACAAGGGAGAGTAATGGAGAAAATACAAAGAAGGAAAGCAAAGCACCAAAGAAAAACCAGCCCTGCTTTATGTTCGGACTGGGATTAGCCTAAACATTTAATACTACTTTTGTTTCATTGGATTTGGAATCAATTTTTGTGTCAAAATTAATTAATTATTTATTTATTATTATTATTATTATTATTGATAAATTTGGCATTGTTATGTCCATGCTGCCCTTTATTGATTTTTGTTATTTTTATTTTTTAATGTAAATAAAAATAAAATAATATTAAGGTTTTGTTTTCGGGCTTACAATTTTTTTTTTGGTTCTTCCTCAAAATAATTAAAAAATTATGATTAATTATATTTATTAAAATAAATTTTTTAATGAATCAAACTAGTTATTATTAAATAATTAAATAATTTATCATTATTTTTTATTTTTTATTATTATAACTATGCATTTAAAAATATGACATTAAATATTATTTAAATATTTAATTTTATTCGCTTTAATTTTATATTTTAATCATATCAAGTAGTATAAGTACATGGATAATTTATAGTCCTTCTATATAAAATATTTAAAAAAAAAAAAAAATTTAAGTTCAATATACATTCAAATTTAACAAAAAACAAATTTTTAAGTTCAATATACATTCAAATTTAACAACACACCTTGTGCCACTCAATCGATTTATTTTATAAATTGCTAAAAATTAGTAAAGTTGCATAAATGGTTGAAGCATTCATGTAATTCTACATACTTGGCTTAAATAATTCACATACTTTGTAAATTAGTTCACATAATTTTCAAATTATTTATTTTGGGAAAACTAACCTAACATCTAATTTCACCAAAATGTTGAACCATGCATCAAGTAGCTCAAATTTAACTCACTAATCACTATTTCTCTTCATTTTACTTTAATTTATGAAGTTATTATATATATATTTTTTAAACATACAAATGTAAACTACTATAAAAATATTATATGCACGTGAATCGACACATGCATCATTAATATTAATATATGATATAACTTTTATTTTATAGAATTTTATAAATAAATACTTATTTTAGAATGAGTGTTTTAAAGATATGTTATTGAGTTTAATTATAAAATATAAATAATTTAGATTCGAATCATTTATAATAATATTTTAATAATAATTTATTAAGTCTTGAGATTGGTGCCTTTTTAAAATTATAATATAATAATGAATTGGATTAATAAACTATGTGTTAATCTATTTTCTTCAAAGTCAAAATGAAGGTGTGTGTAACAAAACACTTTGCTTTTCCAAGACAAAAGGGCACAATATTTTCAATATAATTCAATAAAAAAAGTAAGGGCAAATAAGTAATTATACGCAACCAAAGCAAGTTCAGGTTGTCTTGGCTGTGATGTTTCGAATTTATTATTTCTTTATTTACGAATAATAAAAAATCAAAATGGACGATAAATTCGAAGAGATTAAAAATAAATGGTTTTCTATGTAAAACAATACATGTTGTCAGGGTAAAATTGTAAAATCACGCATTGTGAATATCGATGTATCTCGATTCCCCGGGACCACAGCTTCTATTGACGGATTCTGGGAATGTAGGATTCCCCGAACTTGTCCTTCTCTTTTTATAGAATTTACGGTGGTGTGACATCCTTCTCGGTCTTCACGCTGATTTTTGAAACACAAAAGTAATAAATATTTTATAATAATAAATGGATGTCATGAGACATCCGTTGATATAAAAAAATAAATTAAATTAAATATAATTTTTTTATTTTTTGAAAAACTAGTGTTGTTCATGTAAGATGAAGTAGTGGCAGTCGTACGTTAGGAGCCTAGAGGCATGCAACGTGCCATGCAATTACACAAGTAGTGGTGCCCATTTTCTTTATTTCTTCATTTTTATTTGGGCATCTTATCTAAACAATGGGAGGCTATGGAATCTTGGCCCATAGTACCCATTGAGTGCACTAATTGGGCTTTCAAGAAGCCCAATATAAATTGGGCCTTTTCATAAGCCCAAAACAACCGGCCTTTCGTCATAGCAATTAGGGATGATAATATCTCTAATCTCTTTGTTAATGACCAAAATTATACTTACATTTTTTAAATTGGAACGGAACCCTCATAATGCAAGAGCACACAACTTATGACTTGAAGATTTTTGAGTCATTTTGTATAATGGTTACGGACTATTTCATATAAATAAATAAATAAATAAATAATATATATATATATTCTTAATTATTAAAAAGTAAATAGTATATTGATGGATTTGGGTGACATTGTCCAAATTTATTAGTATTTCTGAATGATTGTAAAGACATCCCATTCTTATTCTAACTATACCCGTTTTGATCTAAAATCGGTGTTTTTAGAAATAATTGCCGGTTCAATTAGATTTATGCTATAGTTGTCCTCTTGCCAGTGGGAGTCCATAGAATTTGGGCCCATATAATTTAATTGGGCCTTTGCTGCAGCCCAAAAAATTTATTTGACTTAAAATTTTACTTATTTATTAATATTTATTCTACAATTATTTATTATTTAAAAAAAAAATAAATAAAATTGAAATTAATCCTAATACCAAACTCTTTTGATTATTTAAAACTTATATTTCTCTTACTATAGTGTATAAAATCTAAATAATTATTATTTAATTATATATTTTTAATATTTAATTTATATTTATAATATGATTATAAATTTGATATTAAAAAATTCTTCTTGTATCGTGAAAAATGCTAAGAGGGTAGAGATTTAAAAATGCATTTTCTCATACAAAATATGATTCATTCAGAAAAAATATTAATTTACATAAAAAATTAATTTTTTAAAAAGTTTGTAATCTCAAAAGAGAAATAAATTATGATAAAAAATTTTTAATTAATCAAACTCCTAATTTTTTATTAATTTTAATTTTTTTTACATAAATTAACTTAATTTATACAAATTAATTATTTTTTACAACACGTATAAAACAAAAACTGACACTAATTCATAAAATGTAAATTGTAATTTTCTTATCAAATTTATTGTAAATGTTGTCAAAATCTTAAAATTTATTTGTTTCGTTCTCGTTATTAGAAACAAAAATAATAATAATTAGAGAGGCCCACAATAATTCCATAAATTATTGAAAATTATAAATTCATAAATAATTGACGGGGAAATAAATAAAAATAAAAAGAAAAAACAACGAAGCAGTGGATGGGCTAACAAACAACAGCTCACAGGGTACTTTTTGGAGTATTTGTCGCGCACATGACCAACCGTGGTCCGCCACTTTTCATATTCCTATTCTACCCCTATTCAGTTACTTCATTCCTCACTCTTACAATAATTGATATATATATATATATAAAATTAATAATAATTTACTAAGTAATGAATGATAAGTTACACCTATTATTTTGTTAGATCTTATCTAAATATAATTATATAAATTCAAATCCTTCATTAATTTGTTAAAAATTTTATAAATTAATTCAATTAAATCTCGTATAATAAATATAGGAGTAACAAATTTTACCATAATTAGTTGAATAGATATAAATTTAATACAAATTTATAAATTTTA
>CP135553.1:10624915-10669408 GCA_032402905.1 Khaya senegalensis | reverse complement strand
GTGTATTTAATATAATATATATTTTAAAATTTTGGTAATACTATAAATATAAATCATAATTTATTTACTTAATTCAACTAAAAAATAATTATATAAGAAAAGAAAATCAAGTAAAATATTTTACTTCGGGTATTGTTAGAAAGTTTTCTTTCTGGGCCCATTCTGTTGATAAAAAGAAGTGCAAATTTGGGCTGGGCATGCCGGTGTCCATCACGGCCCTTTTCAAACTTCTAAATGGACCAAGATTATGGTTATATTTGGATTTTCATTCCGAAACAGGTTTAATTCTCTGACCTTTTAGTGCTTGAGTTATTTAAGGTTGAGATTCTATTCAGGGTCATTCAGCCAACAGTCTTTGTATAAACGTCAATCATGCTTGATCGGGCTAACTCCAATAGTAAAATTTGAACCGATTTATATACTTTGTGCCTAATTTTCAAAATATTGGTGCAATTCTTTTCAAACGTACGCTGAATTTGTTTATTGGGTTTGTGGTTTGTGATCTGAACTTGTGTTGTAGTTTTTTTCGGATTTTGGGTTTTCGTTTTTTGACGGGTTATGGCAAAAGGGTTTCGTTTTGTTTGATTCTTAAGCTACCCTTTACTTCATTAACTGTTTGCTTGCCGAGAAAATTTTAGCCAATAGTTTCAAACGCGGACGAAACTTCAGTTCTCTGATTTCTTTTCTCATATTGTCACTGTAGGGTCTGAACTTGTGCTGCAAACAGGATGCTTAAGATTAGCAGGTTGTCAAGCCGTTGTTTCTGTTCTACGGCCGTTTCGCAGCCGTGGCTGTTTGTGGGGTTGGGAAATCCTGGAGATAAATACAAAGGAACTAGACACAATGTACAATAATAGCAACATTTTCATTGGGTATTTCCAAATTTATGGTTTCAGCTTCGTTGAACTGTTATCTTGGCTTTTACCAGGTGGGGTTTGAGATGATCGATGCGTTTGCTCAATCACAAGGGATTTCAATGAACATGGTTCATTGCAAAGCTATTGTCGGACAAGGTCTCTAATTGCTCCCTTCGCCATGTATTTTATGATATTTTTGTTGTTTATTCGGTGGTAGTTGATATAATCTATCTCAGGTTTTGTTGGTGATGCCCCTGTACTCCTTGCAAAGCCGCAGACTTACATGAATTTGAGCGGTGAATCAGTAAGCTGTGGAAACATATCCTTCTGAAAATCGTTTTATCCATGTATATGTATATGGTTTTTGTATTTCATAGTCTTTCACTTAGTGTATCGTGGAGAATGTAGTAGAATTTTGTTTATACCAATGTTGGATTTGTTCTAATTTCTTGGTGGTTTGCTTTTGTTTTTTGGTTTTCTAGATTTTGCAAAAGAGTAAGTTGCAAGATCCATTTTTTTTCCCCCTACAAAGACATTTCTGGGTTGTGTTGGTGACATTATCTGCACTTATAATATTTCATATAGGAATGCGGTTAATGTTGTATTCTCTTCTTTCACATGCAGAGTGGACCACTTGCAGCTTACTATAAGTTACCCCTTAATCGTGTAATTGTGGTAATGTTGCTTTTACTGGGTAATTAGTTATCTATTAATTTTTTGATGATTGTAGTATTTTACAGTTATTTTTGTTTGATGCTTTTCTGTTACAGTTTCATGATGACATGGGCTTACCTTGCGGAGTGCTTCGTCTTCACCACAACGGAGGTCATGGAGGCCACAATGGGTGTGTATAGAGAATTCTTATGAGCTTAATTCCAGGAAAACTGAGTGCACAAGTTATTTGTAGTTTTATTGTTTTCTTACCACATATTATCTTAATTGCTTTCCATTCTTATCTTTGAATAGTCAACACTCAAGCCTTTGCATAATTTTGGAATTGGAGGATGCCATGAGTTTTTGTGATAGTGCAATCTTCAAATGCGACGCTAGAACAGATTAGGTTATCTGTAAACGAAAACTATCAGTAAGGTTGTTGAAACTGGGTTTAAAATCATTTCATATACATGTCTTGATTTGACAGCAACATAACCTTTTTATCGGAGTCCTTGTACATGAACCTTGTAGATTTTTGGTTGAGATCCGTTGCCAGCACTAAGTATGCTATAATCCAAAATAACCTCTTTTTTTTTTTTTTTTTTTGTTGTGAATGTAAGTCTACTGAAGATGGAAATTGCTTTTGCCAAAAAAGTAGTAATCTTTTTCCTATATTTATTTATCAATTTGTCATTATTTGTCTAGGTTGAAGAGTGTGATCTACCATTTTCGAGGGAACCGAGACTTTGCTCGGCTAAGGATTGGTTAGTTCCAGATCCGTACTTACATATATAGGTATATAGATTTCCAATAAGTAAATAACATTGTTATTTTGAATCTCTTGTTAGGTATTGGGAGACCCCCTGGTCAAATGGATCCAAAAGCTTTTTTGCTGCAAAAGTTTAATGCAGCAGCTCGAGAACGAGTAAGTTTCTAATTACTGATTAACTCTGTTTTACAGAATTTAAGTTTGGTTGTCATTTTGAAGCATCCATATCATTCTGAGGAAATTTTCTCACTTCCTTGATGCTTTTTTTTATTTTATTCGTTTACTTCAAAGATATATTTTCCACAACATCTTGCCTTGTATATCTTCCTTGAATTGAGCTTATGCTTTCTGTTGAGTAATTATGACAAACATGATTTTCCATCACATAATAATATTCTACACATTCTTTACTAGATCGATACTGCTTTGCAAGAAGGCATTGATGTATTGAAGCTGCTTTTATCTAAAGGCTTGACAGAGAGTGCTAGACGATTCAACACTGAACAGAAATACAAGCATATAAGATTACAAACAGTGAAGACATGAGCAAATACATGTAAATGTGTAAAAGACGCCCAAGCGAGATGGAAGAAACTAGCAGTCCCAACGAGAGAAATCTACTAACAATGTAAGTTAATAATTTAATCCAACTGAGTTTTTTTTTTTTTGGAAGGATTTTGCTGTGTAGAGATAATTTCGTCTCAAGTATGGTGCACATTTTATATGTCATACCCAATTGAAATTCAGACCTGATTCTGAAAGCAAGCAAGCAATAAGTTCTTTCTGAAATTAATCTTTAGCTGTCATTGTCAAGCCTAAAAGCACTGTGTTTTGTGCAATTTATGGTTGTAAAACATCCCAAAAGCATGCCATTCCTTACTTTTAGCGGGTTTTGACATCCCAACTCAGAAGATCTCTTCCCAGCTTTAGGGTGGGGCCTAAGTAATTTTGCTTCTCAGCTGTCACATACAGAAGGTGTTCATGCCATTTATGTAAGTAACCTTTGAATGTATGAGGGCTATAAATGTGGTAGTTTTGGCATTCGGGATAGCTAAAAGAACACTACTTCAACCACCACTGCTAGTCAGTCTCTCTTTCAGAAGCTTAGATATAGCGAAGTATCCATATAGGTATTGTTGAAAGAAAAGGAAGAAAACATTGCACAAAGGAGAAGACAAGAAACTTACAGTTTACATCAGAAAACATGGTGAAGGTCATTGAAGAGATATACACCTGTTAAAGCTGGTATTGACTAGTGTAGCAAGAATTGCTCTACTATATGGTCAGCGTGTTTGCATCTAGATATCAAGCGCAATGATTTTGCTCATGAAGAACCTGAACTCATTATCAAGCTCCTACATATCAATTTTTTGTAATAATTAAGCCACTCTATACACACACAGAGAGACACACACACACTCTCATGATCTAGTAGGCGGAGTTGCTCCTGCTATGGTTGGAGAAATTGTCACACGGCACACTATTCAGTGGACTCAGTTTCAAGTCTATTCATGAGATACTATATAATTGTTTTGTTCCAGGCACGTGAAGGGTAGAAAAATGCTAATGGTTGTGATTGATGGTTTTTGTATATAATACTTTACATCATTCAGCTTATTTGATGAACAAAATTAAGCAAGTAAATTGCGTGTTGTTTGTTTTAGGTGATACAAGAAAGCAAAATGCAAACCCGGAATAACCGATTGTCATTCAATCATATTGGAAAGTTAAGACTGAGAGGAGGAAGCTACTGAACAGCCGTATTATTGATCTAGAATTTCAAGTAAAATGCCTACGTTTTTTGGATGGGGAGAGTCTTAGGTGAGACAGTTTTGTCATGTTAACATTACTGACATGGTGAGATTATCCAATGAATAAGTTTAGAGAAATACATTTGTTGGTGGTAGGTAAAAAAAATCAATTGCGAATCCCACTATTTAATTAATATAGTGGGAGAAATTTTAAAGATTTATAATTAATTTTTTTATCTATTATCAAAAAATATGTTTTTTTTCACTTTATTGATTTGATGGTATTATCATATTAGCTGATATGCTAGAGTTATTTTACTTAAAATTTTTTCTTTTGAATGTAAGTAATAATTTTATCATTTTCTTGTTGTCTTTATTGCTTTCTTTCTTATATTCTCATGAATTTTATGTGGACGATAAGAGGATTGATGCTTTCTTGTATCTAAAGATTGTAAGACAAGGAGAGTGGTTTGGCTATTGTGGGTGAACGGGTGTCAATTTTACCATTTAATTACCAAAACCTTTAAAAATTGTATTCAAACATAAACATTTTAATACATTTTTAAAGGTGATGATATTAATTATGAAGATGCGGTGACGATGATAATAATAATAATAATAAAAAATAGTTAATATATATTTATTGTATTAATATATATTTGTTATATTATATATTTTTAATGTATAATTTAAAATAAAAATAAAAAATTTAAAATAATTTATAAATAATTTAAAAAATTTTAACGTAACGACGTTCACATGTTTGATGGACAGTTTTTAATAGTAACATCACAAGAGGAGTATGTGTACCGGGTGTATTTGTTGTACCTTGCAAAAAGCAAGATAATACTATCTTCGAAATAATTCTTGCCAGGTGTCAGTGGGTCCCATGTTCCACCAACAATTTCGTTTTCTTCGTTTATAAGTAATAGCTCCCACGCGCACTCGATACGAGTAGAATTCACCCTCTTGGACACTTGTGCTACAATAGCAATGACTAGTTTTGCAATGCAACATGGCTATCTCACCCTACTCTCATGAATAATAAGAAAATTATTTAGTAATTATGTATAAATATTTTTTTTGGGCAATATTACGTAAATAATATACTAATCTTTTCTCTAAATTTGACTTAAATTTTACTAATTAAACTTGATAATATCATTATAAAAATAAAGGCACTATATGTTAATTTCTTATGTAATGTTCTTTCACTCAATTAAAAAGTGCATGTTTATTATTTTTTAAATAAAATTTAATAAAATATAATTTAGCAAAATTATTTATAATTAATGTCTTTATTAAGAAAATTTTATTAAAATAGTTAAAGATAATTAAATTAATTGCATAAAATTATTTTGTTTAATAAATAATATTTAGGTGCTTAAAGAAATTTAAAATTAAAATTTTAATCAGATTAATTATTTTAAAAAAAATTCTTTTTGACAATTTTCATATCAAGTGTCATATCACCATGAATTCTCATTATCCTTTCATATTTTCAGCGCGTTCAGTCCACTCGTTATCCAGTGAGCGTGCATTTGTCATTTCCCATAAAAACACAATGCAGACAACACAATAAATAATTCAAAAAAAAAGAAATAAATAAAATCATCGGCTCTCTTTCCCACACGAAGGAGAAGCAGATTCATTCATACTCCATACACACACTCGAGAAAGAAATCAATCCAAAAGTTTCATTCACCCATCTGAGAGATCCGATTCAGAGATAGAAGAAGAAGAAGAAGAGGATGAGGAATCCATCCAAGTCGGATGCAGCCGCAACCAACAAAGGCACGCTGAAGAGAGGGCCATGGACGCCGGAGGAAGATGAGCTTCTCGCCAACTACATCAAGAAAGAAGGCGAGGGTCGCTGGCGAACTCTTCCGAAACGCGCCGGTTTGCTCCGCTGCGGCAAGAGTTGCAGACTTCGTTGGATGAACTACCTCAGACCCTCCGTTAAACGCGGACAGATCGCTCCCGATGAAGAAGATCTCATCCTTCGCCTCCACCGCCTTCTCGGCAACCGGTAATGTTTATAAACAAAAGGAACGCATGAGGGTTTCATTGTATATCCTTCGATCTGCTTAGTATTGCTTGGTTTTTTTAGGGTTAGGATTAGGGTTTGTATGGATCTTAACTGTTTTTTGTGTTTGCAGATGGTCGTTGATAGCTGGGAGAATTCCGGGACGAACCGATAACGAGATTAAGAATTACTGGAACACTCACCTGAGTAAGAAGCTGATCAGTCAAGGGATAGATCCGAGAACACACAAGCCATTGAATGCGGCGGATTCTTCTGCTGGTCATACTAGTACAAACAAAAATGCTTCTACTTCTTCCTCGAAAGCAAATCGAACTTCGAGCTCAAACCCTAATAGGGTTATCATTCTTCCATCTGATTCGGAAGAAAACAATACACCTTCCAGAAATAGAGTGTTCGTGTCGACGAACAAAGAAAATGGATATTTACCAAACTATTCATTTGATGAGGGTTATACCAGTCTGCTGAACTGTGAGAATCACGATTCCGGATTAGGGTTAGGGAGTGATATGAATGCTCATGAAGGGATCAGCAATGAAGAAGATGAAGACATCAATTACTGCACTGACGATGTTTTCTCTTCCTTTCTCAATTCATTGATCAATGAAGATGCTTTCGCTAGTCATCAATCACTGCAACAGCAACAACAACAGCCAACCGGAAATATTGCAATGCCGGCGGCCGGTTCAGATCAGCTTTTGGCCTCGATTACTGCATCAGCTTTCGGCCTCGGAGCCGGCTGGGAGTCTGCAATTATGTCTTCCTCTAGTTTCAACCAAAACGAGCACAAGACAGTGAACGAGCACGTTGAATAGCTCATCATCCATGGCAATCATCTGCTTACATGCATTAGACATGACAGTGCAGTTGTTTGTTAGTTCATGAGAATATTATATAGGGTTTGGCTATTATTGTTTTCATGTATTGCAATTTGATTTTATGTTCTTGTTCCACTTCAATCGATTATCGTATCGTTTCTGCTGCTATTGTGTTATATCCACGGAAATATGGTGTGGAAAAACAATATGTTGTATTCAATATTCTAGTGTGTGAATGTAATTTTCATTTCATAGTATTATCCGATTTCTCATGTTCTTAAGCTTACATCAAACTCCATATCTCAATCTCTTAACTAAAACTTCAATATTATCACGCAGTAGCTAGCATCTAGAAAGCTTATGAACAAGAAGATAAGCTATGAATAGTTTCTGAAGATCAATATAATGAGTTACCATCAGTAAAGCTTTTCTTTCTTCGTAAATTCCAGGTTTAAGACAATATATTGTTCATTTGAATGATAAGAGATCAATACTATAGGGAAGCATGGATAGATGGGTGAACATACTTCTATAAAGCAAACTTAGTTCCATCTACATTCCAAGTAGACACAGTTTAACATTCTTTCCAAATCTTACAATGTAAAGAGATATGTTGAAGTCATTCATCGCATTGAGAAATTTAGTAAGAAAATCTTATACCTTCCGAAGGACTTTAATATATTCATAGCTCAATGTTTGGCAAGGAAGTGTAGGAAAGTTCTATTAATGTTGCCGGTTTCTTGCATAATATTTGTAAAGATTGGCCTTGATCAATGAAAGTTTGCTAGCGTACTCGTTAAAATCTTAATCTCTCATAAGTTAGTGTGGAGAAGAAAGAAGAACAAAATCCTTAGTAGTTTTTAAACATGCATGCAAGCTTCATATGAATCCATAGATCAATCGTCTCTCATAACTTGATGTAGAGAAGAAAGAAGAACAAAATCCTTAGCAGTTTTTCAACATGCATGCATGCAAGCTTTATATGAATCCATAGATCAATAGTCTACCATCAGTTATTGTGGAGAAGAACAAAATCCATAGCAGTATGAATCCATAGATCAAACGTTTACAATTATATATTGCAGTTCATAAATTTTCTATAGCCATGCATGCATATACGTAGTTGCGACTTTCGATTTCATTTGCAGGAACCAACCAAAGCTCAAATTTGATGTTTTCTATGGGATTATACTTGATCATATTTTACTACTTACATAGCTGGGTTTACACGTCTTTTCTTTTTTTCTTCACAGTCACAACCAAACATTGAATATAAATGATACAAATTTTCTCCATACATTCTTTTGCCTCAACAAGTCATGGTTGCAAGTTATGCATTTTAGAAGAAGGGATTAATACGATGAAAAAAAAAAAAAGAAAAGAGAAAATTAGATATTTTCTCTTCAGAGTCTATAGTAATACTCTCTTTCAATAAATTGTTATCACCAGGAATACAATGATGCATTTAGCAAGCACACAATATGTTATCAGAACTATTAGCTTCAATTGTTATTGCAATAATTTGCAAGTTTGGTTATAATATATTATATGTAAGAGACATTTAATTTTTTTAGTTCTTAAGCTAACCGTTTTAAGTTTTATATTTATATTTTAAATTTTAGTTATTGTATGTTTTAAGTTTTACATTAATTATTTTAATTTTCATAATTTTTGTTTCAAAATTTTTATATTATCTAATTTAAATTTTACATTAATTATTTTAAAATTTTTATTTAATATTTAAAGTTGTACGTTAGAAAATATAAGATGCATGAGATATGTCTTAGTCAAGTTCATAATTTAGACATTTGCAATTATCTTTGGCAATAATGAGCATAGTTATACATGCTATTTTCTTTTGATGCTTCTGTGGGATTACTACACTTGATCGAATTTTCCCTAGACTGGTTTCAATTTATATACACAGTTTTCTCGAGAGCACAAGTTGTGTTTTAGTTCATAAATGAACTTATTTAAGATTAGGAAAAGAGATTCATAGAAGGTAATTTTCTCGTAATTATATGTTTTAAATAAAGCAAGGTCATAATGTGTTTTTTTTTCTTATAAATTTTTGTCAAAGGTTTTAAGACATACGGTATGATCATAATCTAACTTTTAACACAAAGGCACGAAATAATTTAGCAAAGAATGTGTGTGTGTGTGGATTAGGCATATTTCATGTATGTACATGTAGAGTTGTTAGTTTTAATGCTTAATTTTTGAGCTTAGTTTATTTAATCTTGCCGATAATTAATTAGATGCTATCTAACATGTAGTTTCAACTAGCATGGTATTAGAATTAAGGGTCTTTGTGTTTCTATTAAGAGGTCATAATATTAGTATCCAAAACAATTAGTTCTAGGAGCTCAATCCTTTCTCCCAAGGAAAAGTGGTTTAAGTTTCTCCAAGTATAAAGTAGAAGTAATTTTCTCTCCGGTGGATTTGGGAGTACAAATTGTTCATTGTGGGTACTAATATTTTCAAATTGTACTATATAAATACCTATCAAACTTCCCAATAGGTAGAGATTTATGAACTATACCATTTATAGACCTATCAAAATTCTCGATAAGACTTCTAACTAATAATTATAAATTATATCATATATAAACTTGGACCTATTAAAGTTTTCGATAGACTCTTAACTAAGAATTACAAATTATATCAGGTATAAACTAATCAAATTTCTTGTTTAACCTTTAATTTAAGATTTTTGGACTATTTTAATTTTAAACTTGTCAAATCTTATCTCAAAGAAAAGTAAAGTGTTAACATTATTTATGACATATATAATTAAAGCTCATAAAGAATTAGCAAGAAAGAACAACAAATGAATTTTCTCTATGCATCATTCATCACTTAGTTCTAATGCTACATTATGAGATGATCATTGCAATATGAACAAATGAACCCCATTTCCTAATAACAACTAACAATTTTCTAACACATACATTAATAAGAGAAACATTAATTTTGGCTCGAATGCAACGTTTGACATAGATGGGGAAGAAAACCACTCACCGTCGGCACATCTGCAGGCTGAAAACTTGACGCCGGCAGACCGGAGACGAGCAATCGAACACCGCCGAAACTTGGATAACTTCTGAAACCAAACTCCATTGATGCATCAAGGTTGTGTTGAACTACACTGGTACATGAATGGTAGCAAAATGTGCTGAAAACATTGATTAAACAGAAAACAAACAACTTGCCGAAATTAAAAGCAATAAATGAAATAAAAGATTTTTAATAACAAAAAAAAAAAGAACATCAATAGTCACAGATGCCATGATTTATACAAATTTAATTTATAAATTATATCAAATATAATTTAATTAATATAATTAATCAATCAGGTGCAAAATATTGTTTTTTTTTTAATATTTAATATTAATTAAATAGTATTTTGATTATAATTTGATATCTAAACTTGTGGAACAGCATAGACTGAAGAAGCAGGCAAATTATGAATTCAAATGGGCTTTATGTATGGGCCTTTAGCTTTAACATGTTGTTGTCAAATCCTAGGCTTTTTATATTTTAAGACCAACAATGTCCTTTTATGAGTCCAATGTCGTCCCAAACAACAGCCCAATAATGTATTTTCAATTCTTACATGACCTAATTTTTGGGCAGCTTACACATTTTGTGAAGAGAATAATGAATTTCATCAAGAACCTTCAATAAAATTCAAAGATCACTTAGATGAAATTCATTCAGAGCTAATATTTTATTATTGATATTTCACGATAAATTTTATCAAAAAATGAGTTTTAGTTTTTCTTATCAATTATCAATACAACTATATTATAACAATACGCTCAAATTATAAAAATTATAGTTAAAATTTATCATAAATTGATTTATAAGTCTTTTTAATTCATAAATTAAACTCTAATAAATAGTTCACAACAATAAAAAATTATTAAATTTTCACATTTGAAAATTTAGTCACCCATACCTTGCTCAATTCTAGTTCAATAACAACTCTAATATGGGTTTTGGAATTTTAGATCAATAACAAGGTAAGGTAGAATTTGGGATTCTAGTTCATCAACTCTAAGCTCCATTTGGGTTTGTTAAGCTTTCAATTTGTTTAGTAATCGTTTGAATGAGTTTGTAGTTGAGATGAAAACAAAGAGATTGTAGGTATTTTCATACAAGAAACACATTTTCGGCCAAGATTATAACCAAAATTTAAGTTGAATTATAATTATAAACAAGTCTTAAAATTAGATTATATTTTAAAAAAAAAAAAATCCTAAAAAAGTCTTGGGTGGTCTTCCTTGCAGACTACACCAACCATGAATAGTATAACATCTAACAGTCAAATCAAGACCATTCAACCCAACTTCCAACTTTTCCCAAAAAAATTAAAAATGAATTAAAATAATTTTTGTATTTATTAATTGAATTATTTTAATTAATTTTTTATTAAAAAATTATAACAATATTTACTATCACGATTAATTAATTTTAAAATAACAAAATATAATTACACCTAAATTCTCTCTGATTAATGAAATATTTATTATACACAGCGTGGCGATGAACGGTGGGTTTGACCCAAATCTGACCGTGAGTTGAATCTACCAGTCTTGCAATCTACCGTGTGATGGTTGACTCGCTGCAATCTAATTAAGTGGGTCCAACTGTATGTATCTTCTTTGACTTTCTATCCATTCCTTTGGAAATAACTTTTAAGAATCCTAACGGTCAAATCATTAATTTACACATTTTAACTTAATCGCCCCTTTTTTCTTTTAAAAAATTAATTTTATTAAACAAAATGTGGTTGAATATTACAATAATGTTTGTTTTATGTATACATGAGGAAGGATTTAATAATATTTCCCTTTTGTTCTTTCTTTTTGTAAGAAAAAAATTAAAATTAAAATTATTTATTTATTTTTTAAATTAACGAATTTAGATTAAAAAAAAATTCATAAATACACATCCGATTAATAAAATTATGTTATATGTTTAATTCAATAAGAAATTTTGACCCGAGTAAATGTAATTTCTCTTTATAAATTATTTTTGTCTTTCTCTATCTACATATCTATGGCATGCGAAAACATATAATTATTTTCTCTTAATTAATGCCCTAAAATTGTGAAAAAAAAAATATTGGTTCATGTTTATGATCTAACCTACTTTTCTTCTTCTTCTTCACCAAACTGTTTTATCTTTAAGGGAAAATGAGTTTTGGGAGAAGGAACAAAATATTTCATGGATGTGAAGAAAAAAGGTTGGTTGTTTATAAGAAATTTTAGGTCATCCCGTAAACTTATACACAATAGAATTAACTTTATGTGACAAAAGCAGTGATAACAATGTCAACAAATAATAAAGTGCATGCATGCATATACATGTATATAAGCAAAAGAGAAATACTTTCAGAAAACAAAACTATGTTGCATAAATTGAACATTCAGAAGCGTTGCATGCATGACTAGCTAATTTCCATCATGCCTTTCATGCTGTTAAAAAAGAGGACGATGATAACAAAGAAAACATACCCGGAAAGCACTTTTTTCTGCTAGCTTTTTCACCAAATGCTGTTGCCATATGATGATGAAACAATCATAAAATGGGGTCATCAAACCATATATATATAGGGAGAGAGAGAAAGAGAGGGAGGAGGAGGGGGGTTGGGGGGTGGGATGGAGTGGGCGCGGTGTGGGTGTGTTTTGTAGTGGAAGAGGAAGAAGAGAGAGTTCTTTGTATGACATGAGAGAACTGAAGAACTTTTTTGAAGAACCCTACAATGTTTTATAAATTGTTGAGGATTGAAGGACACGAGGCAGGTTTGGAATGCATTTGACTAGTAGATTTGTGTGCATTTTTTTTAGAATAATAACATTTGAATCCCTGATTTCTATTTTTATGCACAAACAAGCTATAAGTTTTTCATTTATAACAAAAGGGTCCCTATTCCTTTATCTCGATTCCTCTCGCCTTGGTTAGATATCAACTGTAACAAGCTCTTCTGAAACTCAACCTAAAAATGTATTCCTATATATTAAAAAATTAATTCTAAATATATAAAAACAAATTACTCTTACAAACACATGAAAAAGACTAAACTCCTAATCTCAAAATTGAAGAATCAATGTGAGAATACCAAATTAAATATATATTTTTTAATAATAGGAGAAAATTTGTCAGTTCATTAGGAGTTAGAGAATTATTTTATCATAAATGGACAAAGAATATCTCTATTTGTGTAATTATGAAAGTTTAGGGATCTGAGTGTTATTATGCCTTGGCCACTGTTTGGGATCACCCACTGCCTCTTGTGAATTGGAAGATTGTTAAAGAGTAACCAAACATTCTAACCAAAATTGGGTCATGAGAAAATGTTAGACAGACCAACCTTTCTTTCTTTTGGTTGAAGACCAATGCCTACAATTTCCAATATGCAATGTAATTGCACTGGCAATAGCTTTTCTTTTTGTTTGGTTTCCTTCAAGCTCAACTGCCAATCACCTCAATGGGAGGGAAGGATCAATCTTTCTCACTTTTGGCAGTGAAATACTTAAAATATAAATATAAAATTTAAAATAAATGACATATGAGTTAAGATAATTAGATATAAAATACATACGGAATGTATTATAATAAAATTTTAAAAAATATTGTTCATTTTATATAATATATTGTTAAATATGATGAAATTGCATTTCATTTTACACACAAAATTGAAGTATTAAATTAAGATATGCATCACTTTTGTTGGTTGGTGATATTATTTTATTTTGAAATTTTGATAGTTTGATGGAATGGCAGAGAAGGGAAGACTTTTTGTAGGTATACATACAAAATATGGGAGACCTGCTATTTGGTAGTTGGATATGGGGCATTAGGATAGTACCTATCGCAATTGTCCCAAGTTTTAGGGCACATAGCGTTTGACTGAATCAATAGAAAATTTTGTTCAAGTGAGAGGTATATTATTCAAGGACTTGCATGCAACCTACCATTCTGCATCTGAATGTATATGTTGGAGTGCGTTATGAATAAGTGCTTTTTTTTTTCTTCCACAAAAGCAATTACAGAAGCTGCTTCGGATTATTGTACAAAGCTAATGAAAGTAGCAGTAACGACCTTGAGAGGTGCAATTAACCTACCATTCCTCGTCCAAAAAAGTGAACTTGAATGGCAAAAAAATTCCAGGAATTTTGACCATGAAAGCCCACCAAATAGGTTTTAGCTTGACTTATTGATGAGCTGTGGCTGCCTCGCAGTAGCTCACGCACTCCTTCAAAAAGATTACCGTTGAATTTCCCAGTTCTTTCACTGCAACAAAGAAGAAACAAGAACATCCTTTTTTGTAATTTCTGTCAGTGTTCTGGCTTGGATTTGGGTATAGAAAATCTCCTTAATGGTTTTGGCCAGTTAACAAAAAGCCAAACGCTTTTGCCTTCTTCGTTGGCGGCTTGGAGGGGAGCATATGATATCAAGTGAAAAACATAGTCACAACTGTTAAGGAAAAGTCAGCTGAGTATCCGATCCCCCGTCCTTCCCACCAAAACCATGCCATTGACGCCTCATTTTCAACCTCTTGTGGTTTGCTGCTGGTGACAACTGACAACTCTGTCTCGGTTGGACATGGTACCTGAATTTGCATACCACACAACCCGCTGTTGTTTGCAAATCGTCTTGATAATTCGTTGTGTCCATCTTGCTGCCTACGGGGATTTTGCCCACCAGCTTCTTGTTAATAAAATTCAAACTTGTAAGTTGTTGCAGTCTAGCCTGGCTAGTGTTTCGGGAATATGACCTGACAATTGGTTGTGTGACAAGTCCGAGCTCTCTAGACCGTTTCAATCACGAAAACTTGATGGGATGTTTCCGGAGAAATTATTGTATTTGATGTTGAGTTGCTTTAGATGCTTCAAAGATCCTATTGAAGGTGGAAATTTCCCGGAAAGCTTGTTCATTGACAGGTCTAAAGAAGGGTACATTTTAAGGCCGTGGCTTGAGAGACCTTCTTTCACCTTCTTCCAGTTGACTACCAAGTTGCTGACTACCGAGTTATTCCCAATAACCAAATTTAGTATTTCTAAGAGTGATTTCAAAAAACTGTTCGGTGTTTCATTCAATCCAAACAAATCTCCAAGCTTGGCAGGGATTTTGTCAGTGAGATTGTTTCTTGAGACGTCAAGCATTCTGAGATCAGCAGGTTGGAAATTTCTTCCCGCATTGAACCCTGGAGGGAGTTGTTTCGTAGATTCAGAATTCGGAGGGTGAATATTTGGGAGAAAAATCTTGGAAATTCACCCTTGATTTTGGTCATTGAGACGAGGTATTTTAGCTTTGTGAAATTAGCCAGTTTCTGAGGCAGATTTCCAGAAAAAACCCAATGCTATTTCCTAATGAAAGCATTCGAGTCTCTTGATAAATGTCACTGGAATCTCACCTGATAATTCCTTGTAGGAGAAATCATTGACTGCAGATAGTGCGTCAGGGAGAAAAACTGGAGGGTTACTAGAAATCTATTCCTTGCTAAATCCAACAAAAGAATCCTATATATCTTCCCTAAAGATCTCGGAATTTTCCAAGAAAAATTATTTTCTGCGAACATAAGATTCATTAACTTAATAGCATCTCCAACAATTTCCGGCAACTCCCCAGAAAAATTACTCCATTCAAGAAGATTAAGATTCTTCTGTGTCGAAATCCAGTCCGGAATTCTTCCTCAAAGTCCACAGGATTCCATGGATAATTGAGATAGCATACATTTTGGCACAATTTTCATGGTCAGGAATCAATGTCCCTACTATAGTTCTGAATCATGGTTTTGGAGCAAACAGGTCAAGATCGTTGATATTTCGCTTCTCATTAGCAGACAAATGAGTGCTGTCGCTAATAATTGCAGATTGCTCTATATTGCCATGCTTGGAATATATTTGTGTTTGAACTATACGCATGTTCGAACTTGTACTTTTCTTCTCTTTTGTTCGGATTGTCGGTTGTTTAATGTAGCTTTGACATAGAAGCAGGACGAGTGACGATTTTAGTAGACTGCCGAGGGGAAAACTTTACTACTAATGATGTGTAATTTTTACAAACAGTAATCTCTCTGAAAGCTAAGGCTTTGTGGATTGATTACTGCATTGCTTGCATTCTCTAAAATTTTTATAGGATGCTGCCCTGTCCAAGTTTCAGTGCTATAACTACACATCCCAAGTGACAGAGGAACTTGTCCAGAAGATCCTACAACAACCGGGACTTTAGCTTGGTGCGACGGATGTACTTCTTGAATTCATTTGTTACTCGGAAGGCTCCGTAGTCCTCCCCAATTTTGGCCACTGCCCTCAGGTCTCTCTCTCCCTCTTGCTCTCTTTCCTTCATTGGCATATACACAGACACACACACATTCCTGCATGCATAGACACTTTTGCTTAACTGGACATGATTGATCTTACATTTCATTCTAGATGAATGCTGAGGCTTGCAAATGTTGGATGTTTTGTTGATTTTATTCTCCTAATTGGAAGGTAACAGGCATCTCCATTGTTATATCTTATCAAGCTTGCCATACAGTACAAATGCAAGCATAATGTTTGTCGGGTCATCTTCCTCATTTTATTATTATTATTATTATTCTGAAATAACATAAACAAAGTCACTTGCCACCGCCATTGGCAATAACTTGTGGATCAGACTTCAAACTTAACTGCTAAATTACACCTGCTACTTCTAAGTTTGACATATTAAACATATTTTATTTAATCTTTATTTTGTTATAGGGTTCACCCACCAAACAAATAGGATAGATAGAAAGAAAGAATACAAATGAGAGTGAGAATTTTAGATAAAATAATTATACTACATCCATATAATAACGTAATGAAACTATTCAACTAGAAAAAAGAGCAAACCACATGCATTGATTAAAATAAAAAATGTTAAAGAAAAATTTTTATGTCTTATTTAACTTATTTTTAATTACCTTTTTTTATTAATTTATTTTATTTTTTAATTAAATGATCTTACTACAATATTAATACTGACTAGTTCCTAACAAGAAAGATTCTTTTATATATATAACAGATGAAGAGTTTTCTTGTTGGAGGATTTGTTTGTATAGCAATAATTTTGTTGGAAAAGGCAATGAGAGAGCATTGAAATGGGAAAGTTCAAAAGAGTATGTGTGTTTTGTGGAAGTAATTCGGGAAACAAGAAGATTTTCAGTGAGGCAGCTCTTGATCTTGCTACACAACTGGTAATCATTCATGTCTTCTTTCTTTCTCTCACATATTATCTTCATCAAAGAAATGGTGGATTTTGAAGCTTTTTTGAAGGCATTTTAATGGATGATATTGAATTAATTTGCAGGCTGAGAAGAAAATAGATTTAGTTTATGGAGGACGGAGTGTTGGCCTCATGGGATTAATTTCTCAGACTGTTTTCGATGGTGGATGCCATGTTCTTGGGTAATTTCAAATTGTTCAATACAAGTTATTATCATTTTCATTCTGATTATTATTACTATTTTGTTATCATCATCATCGTCCTACTTTTATTTTTGAGTAGGGTTATTCCAACAGCACTTGTTCCAATTGAGGTAATTAATTAAGATTATGAAAACTGTTTCTCTCATATTAAATTTTTGTAAATTCTCTCCATTAAATTGTATGTATATATGATATATTGTCAGATATCAGGGCATACAGTGGGAGAAGTGATTATAATATCTGATATGCATAAAAGAAAAGCTGAAATGGTTCGTCTTGCTGATGCTTTCATTGCGCTTCAGGAGGATATGGAACAATGGAAGAGTTGCTTGAGATGATAGCATGGTCGGAGCTGGGCATCCATACCAAACCTGTAAGTCTCTTCCTGCTGCCATAAGCATTTCTTTTAGAATCAATTCAATAACTAAAGTCTTGCACTACAATTTTGATTGGCACAAAAACGGGTGGGTGTTTTAAACGTGGATGGATAATATGATTGTTAGCTGAAATTCTTTGACAAGGGTGTAGAAGAAGGATTTATCTAATCTTCTGCTAGAAATATTGTCATTTCTGCAAACAATGGAGGTACTCATTTTGCCTCCCTTCCCTTCACTTCATACCAGTGCCACACCATTTGTTTGTATTTTATAATTTTTACACACTATTTTTAAAAAACATATTATAATTTCACCATTTACCGATGCAGGAATATATACCCATGCATGATCAAGTGGCTTCAAGTCAAAGCTGGAATCTAGAAGAAAACAGAGAAGCAGATTTTTAGCAGTTTGCCTTCTATGATTCATCTAAATGGTTTGAAACCAAATATTAATAATAGGCATTTTGCATGCAAGTGAAAGCAAAAATGCAGTGGATCATACACAGAAACAATGTGTCAAATGGGCAACATGTACTACTTCTGTAAGCAAAATTTTGAGTTATAAACTGACTTTCATTGGAAACTAGCAATGTCTGTATCAGCCAGAATACGATATCAATGTATATACCCTACTCGAAACTTAGAATATCAAGAATTCAGGGCAGCAATAGAGCAACAAAGATAAGATAAAACGAAACTTAGGCATTGAACTTCGACAAACATTTGTTGGAATTTCAAAATTACTTGCCATGGAAGCAAATATGAAATTTTGCATCTCAGTGTTTCCCAGATTTGAAACAAAATTTGGAAATGATTTATTTATGATAGTCATCTGCATTTACATTTTGCCTCATCCACATAAAATGAATCATATATAGAGATTGAAAATGGGAAAGAATAGAGATAAATTAATCGGAAGTTATGTAGTGATATCAGACCAAGGGACGTATAACAGCATTTTTGGTAATTAGTAGATTGATCTTCTATAAACATTTTTTGTTTCCAACTATCCAGTACAACTGCATCTGCATGAAAATGAAACAGAGAAGAAAATAACATACAAGCAATTTCAAAACATATCTCAATCAGAGCAAAACAGAAAGCATTACAAGTTGAATCTATGATATGATACAGGCTATTCATCAATAGAATGAAAGAACAAGCACATCAAATAAGAGCCTGGAAATAACTCAAAATTATCACTGTGTGGTTGAATCAAGAACACTGAGACATAACAAAGAGATGTGAATCAATTTAGCTAAAAGCAACAAGAGCCATCCCGAACCTCATCAGCAGGTATTAATTCCATCCTTGCAGTCATTGGTCAAGTTATAAAACGTTTCCACGCGTGTCTTTGCTCTGTAAAAGACCTCAGTATCCACGGCAACTCTCATGTACCCATCAAACTCAACTGGTCGACCGTTGTTCAGAAGTGTGGTTTCGTTGTACCATTCGCTTGTATTACTCCAGAGTTCCTTGTAATCGTCGAGCAAATGGACCTTGTACTGAGATCTCAATTTATCAAAGTAATTATAAAATGGTTCATTGGTTGCAATATAAAGATTTCTCCAAGGATGGATCATTCCTTGAAGCTTCGCAAGGAGTACATCTGGTGATGTATCAGAATCCAAATGAGGCCATAGCTCCTTATTTTGAGCTTTCTCTCCTCGAACCACGTGAACTGCATCAAAATCCCAATCCATTCGGCCACTGATCTCTGTAACAATATTCATCAACCTCTTTGACTTCCACAGTGCATGCCATGGCCTCTGAATGTGCTTTGCAGCTTGCCCTTCACACACCCTATACCAATAATTTTCTGGCTCCGGAGCATCAAACTGCCTCCAGATAATTGTGCTCTTATCTTTCTTAAGTTGCATTGGTGTTACCTTGTGGGTAACGACTTTCTTCACCGGCAATTTTCTCTTATGAGCTCGATCCCATTTCTTCCAGTCCTGCAAGAACTCACCTTCTTCCACAATTGATGCCACCTCCTTGAGATGCTCAAAATCAAAATAATATCGAAAATCTTTCCCCTCCTCATCCTTATTGCTTGGGTTATAAGTTGCTGCCAAGCATACACTCAAATCCATAACAAAAGTTCTATTCAAATACATTGCCTCCCCTAAACCACACAAGAAACTCCACATATACTGATTCATTCCTTTGCAATAATCTCCTCCGCGCGAGTAATACAAGTACCTCCCTTTCCTAAAATTCATCTGCGATCCCAAAGTTGGAATCGTGTCATTGATCTCATCATCCCGAATTGCCGGCACAACTTTAGCATTCCCAACACTTCTGCTGCCATTAACTCTGCTCCTAAATGACCTCCTGGCATTAATACCCGAATGCCAACCACTTGCGCGCACAACTTTGTAAGTACAATTTTCTCCATATCCAAACCTAAACCTTCTAAAATCCCTATACTTCCTCCAAGACTTCTCTTTCTTGTTTCTAAACCTCCAAGCCACATCGCACTCATTTGCTTTCGACCCGTTAACTGGAGTTTGATAATCCAAAAACACAATTGACTTAAATAGCTTCAGATTGAACCTCTCAACTGCTATCAAAACACGAGGGTCAGAACAGTTTACTATCCTCAATTCATCACACTCAGACTGTTCCACAACGGTCAAATTTTTCACTTCATCCTCAGATTTCTCAATCACTGCTTCAGTGATCGAACTGACCGGTGGCACGGATGGGGAAGGAGGCACCACCTGCAAATCTTCACCAGTTTTGAGGATGGAATTGTCGTCTTTGAAAGTTGCATTCTCAGTTTTGGTGAAGAATTTAGTTAAGGCTGGGGCAGATTCAAGCCATGGATCTGGAGGTTGATATGTGATGGCAATGACTGTAAAAATGAGGACTGAAAACACAAAAACTGAGAAGCATAGATTGCTTATCAATTTTATTAAATTTTGCCCAATTGGCTCTGAGCTTGGATTTGATTCTTTCATGGAATTTTGCCCGGTCTTAAAAACCCAACTCTCCAAATTAATCAGATCTTAAAGAAAATACACAAAAAATACAAGAAAGTGAAAGAAAATTGTAACGAACAGATTAGACTCAGATCTTACTTACTTGTATTCTAAGATGGGTTTCACTCATCGTGGAAAATCCCAATTTCCAGATTCAATCAGATCTCGCAATCATACTAATGAAATGCCGTTTGGTGACAGAAAAAACAAAAGAAACCAAGAGAAAATTGATTTCAAAAGACCAAATACAACTCTCCAGGTCCAAGCTCACTACAATTAATTGATGGGTCAAAACCCAGATTCTCGATTTATCAAAAACTTAAACTTTCATTGAAAAAGTAGGCGTATGGTGACCGACAAAAAGAAAGAAACCGGGAGAAAATGCAAGAAAACAAAGGAAAACAGCGGAGAAAATCGGGACAGAGAAGTTGGGACTGAGTTCTTTGGACTGTAGTTTACTTCAAAGAAAACCAAATGAAATAACTAAATAAAGAAATAAATAAAAATTAGAGCTTTAATTTAAGCTTTCATTACAAGCAAAGTTTGATTACAGTGAGTGAGTTGGCGACAGTTCACCATACTCAGCAATGAAGTGCCACGTCAGCATCAAAATAAGATTGATTGGGACTTTTTCACTTTGAAATATTAATTTCTTTTTTCATATCAAACAATGGAGATATTTTTCTTGGATTGTTTGAATACAAACCCAGAATTTTCAAAGAGAAAGGAATGGATGGTTGAGAGTTGTTGGTTTGTTTCTTTCATATTTTGTTGAGGCTGAAAATGACACATAAACCAAATGGAAGAAGAAAGATTAATGGAAACTGGGTTGGTATTTGCCTCAATGGTATGCACAAATGAGACTGCATGAAGCACTACATTCAGTTAACAATGGCATGGTTGTAATCATGAAAATGGAAGTTCTTGCTGATGAAATGAGACAACCACCTTGATGCCGCGAAGCAGAGTATTGCCATGGTTACTAGCGCGATCCTAGCTGGCGTTGGTAGGCGTTCTTTCTTTCGTTGTAGCAACAAGCCCTAATGATAATTTTGAAAATGGAGATCACTTGCAGCACAAGCTCAAGCACATTGAGACCTTTATGAGCCTGGGACATGGCCAAAAATCAAGATGCTTTCGGTTGTGCTATTCTGATCATTGAGAAAATCATTTGTAGGATTACCAAGGTTGTAAAGGTTGTCGATTCATGAACTGTTCTCTTGGAGGAGTTGGAGGGAGGGAAATCTAACAACTATCATCTACTTAATCCAGGTAAAAATATTAGCATTTTGTGTTAGTGTTACCTTATTTTATAATGTGCTTATGTACACTCCCAAATCATCAAAATTACATCCTAATCTCAGCGAAGGGCATGGTTGTAGTCGTGATAATGAAAGTTTTTGTAGATGAAGTGAGCCAACCATTTTGAAGCTGCAAAGCAAACTACTGCAAACAAGACGAAAGAAGTTCTCACAGCTGCTGGCATTGCATTCTGCTTTGTTGCAGCAGCAATCCCGATTGAAAGAATGGAGATGAGTTGCAGTATGACCTCCAGTGCACTGAGAGTCTTATGTGCAGCACTGCAACTTTTGCAGTTCACTACATGAGACCAGTACCTGCCAATTTGAAGATGTTTTGATTACATTTCATGGTGTTGCTTGCACAAGAAGTCGTGAAACATAAGTGAGTTTGAAAATGTTTCTTGCATTAAGAAACAATCAAGTGAACATGTGTTCCTACATTTACTGAGTTTTACACTGCAACTAATATCAGATCCTACAACTTCTGAAGGTAGGGAAATTCATTTCCATTAGTAGTTTTGGGTTACCAGTCCAACAGTTGTTCTCGTGGCAGTGTTGGCGGAAGAGTATTGTTGAATTTTCTACTCCAATCAAATTGGCCACCAGCATATTTGTTTAACCATCTCTGGAAACCAACTACAAGAGCATCTGCTTTTGTTGGCACAAAACAAGCTTTCTGCCAATTAGCAGGGCCAATATCCATTATCTTACACTCCTGAAATGAGAAATGGAAGAGTCTGAATAAATAATTACCAAGATGCATGGAAATCATTTATCTTAGAAAATGAAATATAAGAATCACCTCTGCGAGAAGCAGATACAAATCAGAATCCAGAATCAGGTTTTGTCCAATCTGAAATATCCAACGAGGAACAATTTTATCCATCCAAATTCCGTAGTTTCTTGGGAAGGCTCATATCAATCTATGTAACCAGAGGTAACAGGGACACAAATAAAAATCATGGCCATTCTCTTTTGCTCCGTCATCTGCACATCAATGAATTTGTACATAGATAAAATTAGAAGCCAGAAACGAAAGGAATACTATGGAAGAGTTCTAAATTTTAATTTACCTTGTTTGCTTTTGCTGATGATGCAGATCCATTACCTTGATTATTCTCCAATGGTTCAGTATAGGCATAAAAGATACAAGGGGCAATAAATTTGCTGCCAACCAATTCCTGCTTTGCAATGAAACCATTTATGTCTATTTTCTTGACACTCATTTCAACTGGTCTGCCTCCTTCCCTATCAAGCTTTTCTGTGAAGAAATTTTTTTGGAATTAACCATAAGGAATTTTTTTATATGCAGAGAACAGAATTAACTTGAAACAAGGTTAAATTTATGCAGAATTCTTATCTACCTTTGGGTTGCTTAGTACGCATCAATCTGTATTGTGCATATGGAACATGAGAATGGTCCATAAGATTTTCCACTAAGACCTCATACCTGAAAACGCAATTTACTTAGAATTAGAACAATCTGTTCATTGCATCCACCTAGCTGTAGTTGTTAAGTTACTGCTTGACCCAGAAGCTTAAATTAATAGGTAAAGGCTCAAACACAATAGTATTAAGCTCTAACAAGCCTCCTCATGTGCAAGAATGACAGCTAACAAACTTGTCACGCGGTCAGTCTTGCACATCAACCAAGCCAACAAAAATAGAAGGCAAAACCCAAGCAGATGGAGAAGAAAACAAATACAAATAAAAATGCAAGTCAAGTGGGGGAAATCAACACAGGATCTCTTGGTCAAATTGGCTCTGATGTAGAGTTAAGTTACCATTTGAACCAAAAGCTTAATCCAGCAGGGGCTCAAACAACAATATTAAGCTCTAAAAGTAGTTGAACTAAGTTCATGCAATTTTCCGGAGGATTCTTGCTGAATTGTTGTAGAGTACAAAGTAATGACAGAAGTTTTCCATTTTCTATAAAGAAAACATATCAAAAATCTTAAATGAATGGACTTTAGAAGCAAAAGCAATATACAATTTCAACTACAAGCTTACTGAATTAGGAGGAAAGGGAAGACTAAGATACATTGCGTACCCATAAGGAATATCTCGATTTCCAAACAATTTTGCAAATGAAGGATCAACTAGTTCCGGAATTTAAGGAGGTTTCTAAGTCTTGATAATATCTTTGTACTGAGGATCAATTTTGGGTCAAAACCACACGATGTCATGGTACACTGTACTTGGATAAACAGCTGCACATGCTTTCTTGAATGTGTGGACCTGCATAAATTGATAAAAAAGTTAGTGAAAATTGATTTTTTTTTTCTCCCACATAGAATGATTAATTGCTGAACATAGATTTGTAAGAATTTTCTCCTAGGGACATTCGCATTGTCTTACAATCCGGCCGGTGAATATATATGCAACAGTCATGAATCAAGGGATGACAAAAATCGAAACTTTTCAATGAAATCAAGACTTATTACCGGAGGTCCCTCTGGGGGAGCTTGAGGGATAAATTTACAGTCACCGGAGCCATTAAAACACCAGCCATAATAAACACACTGCAATCTTCCCCAGTGATCAATTCTCCCTTCAGACAAGGGAGCCAATCAGTGAGGACAAGCGTCGACAAAAACTTTCCACTCATTCTCATTTCTGTCCCACCACACCACAACATCAAGCCCCAAAACTTTCTTTGCATGCCGCACTTTCTTGTCCAAATCGGACACCGGCATCAACGGATACCATTGCGAAAGCCAGTCAAATTTCTCTTCTTTGAATTCGGTCACGAGCTTTGGCTCTGCTGGATTAATATTTTCAGTTGCAACTGCTGCTGCTGATGACGATGATAAGCTGGTAAAAATTTTGGATGATTCTTTTGATGAGCCCTTGGTGGTGGATGCGAAATGTGAACTGCGTATTGAAGCGAAGTGAAATTAGTGAATTGGGTTCCGTGAATTGTAGCTGTTGAGGTGTAAAATGGTGAAACAGAGGAGAATATTTTTAGAGCTTCCATGGCAGTTGCATGCAGAGATTTGATTGCTGATACTAGAGAATGGATGAAGAAAGCAAGCAACCAAAGGGACGAACTACAGAGGGTGTTTTACATATGAAATGGACATGAGCTTGAGGAGGAGAAACACCAGAGACAGAGAAGTTGAAAACCATGAGTTGTTTTTGGCTATAATTGAAGATTTTGTGGGGAACGTGATGACAAGTGTAAAAGAATGTGAAAGAGTCAGGATGAATGAATTTTCTTGTGGTTTGTATGGTTTGATACTAAATTATCATGAAAAACAAAGAAGCTTTATTATTCTTTACATATTATTGTTGTAGATTTTAATTTCTTTTATAAATTATATCCTCAAGCAGTTGGAACTTCACTGGGAGTTTAGATATACACCTTTTAGTAAAGAAGTATTTATTGCAATTACATGTCGAGCAAACCACTCCTTGAACTTAGATACCACTCCATTAAAGGACAATAGTCATGATTCCCACCATTTTTTGTACTTCCTCTTGCCAGTAAATTTCTTATTCAATCACCATCTTCAAGATTTATCTTTTTGTGTTATCGTTGGCCACATAAGTGAATACTTCCATCCAAAACTTCATACTCTTAGCATTGCCATAACATTTGCCTATTCATTCGGACAAACTGCTCTCGATCTACAACACACATAATCAAAGTCATCATAGTCTACTTCACGACGTTTATATATCGCGCCTTTGTACACTGCCAATAGCTAGAGGCTTCTGCTTTCTTCATTCCTGTTATCTCCAGCTTCATAGCATTGTGATACAACGGTTAAATTTGGAAGAAGATAATTGAAGCATCATTGTTTAATGCATTTGTTTAATGTTGAATGTACATACACAGAAAGAGAAGTTATGTATGTGTTTTTCAAACATGAATGTTAAAATGCTAATGTCCACGAAGAGCATGAGCATGATTATGGTCATGCCGATGAAAGATTTTATAGGTGAAGTGAGCCAACCATTTTGCAACTGCATAGCAAACACCTGCAAATAAGACGACTGCAGCTCTTGCAGCTGCTGGCATTGCGTTCTGCTTTGTTGTAGCAGCGCTGATTGAAACAACGGAGACAAGTTGCAGTATGACCTCATGTGCGTTGAGAGTTTTATGTGCAGCACTGCAACTGCTGCACTTCGCTACATGAGACCAGTGCCTGATAACTTGGAAACAGGAATTGCATAAGAAACAAATAGGTTTATAAAATTTGAGCCTGGGAAAAGCTTGTGATCAAGTGGACATCAGATTGTCGAAAAGTTTCAATTCCAAGCTTGACATCAATCCATCTGGCATTAATCATAAAATTTGGGTACAGAGAAAAAGATATGATATGGAACATATTGAAAGCAAAGAGATAGGAATAATCTCAATGTTAAGCAGATATAAATCCTAATCCAGAGCAAGGTTTTATCTAATATGAAAAATACCACCTTGGAAGAATTATCTAGGGAGCTCCATATCAATCTTCTAGTACCTGGACAAACCGGAATGCAAATGAAAATCAAGGCCATTCTCCATTGCTCCAACTTCTGAACCAATTAAAATGTGTATACAAGTAAAGAATCCAGAAACGTGAAGAATAAAAATTGACATAACAAAATGATATTGAGCTTTACCTTTTTGGTTCCTGCAGATGATGCACATTATTGAACTTAATCGGCCACTGGATATATATATATATATATATATATATATATATATATAGGGATACAATTTCATAAATGAAGAGAGCAGAATTGACTCCGGAATTCTTATCTACCTTAGGGTTGTCTGGTAGGCATCAATCCCAAATGTGCATACGAAGCATGAGAAGAGTCCATTAGATTTTCCACTAAGATCTCATACCTGAAAATGGAATTTACTTATAGCAATGTTAATTTCAATTACAAGCTTACCGAAGGAGAAAATGGAAGACCTAGATCATTGCGTACCCATAAGGAATATCTCGATTTCCAAATAAGTTCGTGAATGGTCATCGAGTTCCAGGATGTTAGGAGGTGTCTTAGTGGAGAAAGACCTCCTAGGAACAAGAGACAGAGCTAAAGAGAGCACCAAAAACCGATATGTTGTGTGCAGTCCTATATAATCTCGAATTTACCAGTTCCGTATGTAAATCAATACATGCAAGCAAAAGTTCGTAGATTCATGGAGATTCTTGAAGTCCTTAGCACATTAATAGCTGAAAATAATCTGCTTTCTATGATTGATTTCTCAACAAAAATAGGAAATTAAGTTATCTGATAAAGGTAGAATTGTTCAACAAATTCTATACATATGGGCAGAAATTAAATTGAGTGCTACATTATGTCATCAATGAATCAAAAACAAAACAAAAATGAAGCCTGCGGAAACTTGTTACCGGAGGACCATCCTAGCGTGCCTGAGGGATAAATTTGCCGTGGCCAGTGCCATTGAAACACCAGTTGTGGTAAACACATTGTAGTCTTCGCATTGATCAATTCTTCCTTGATACAATGGAGTCCATCTGTAAGGAAAGGCATCACAAAAAACTCTCCATTGATTTTCATTCCTTTCCCACCAAACCACAACATCAAGTCCTAAAATCTTCTTTGCATGTGACACTCTTGTCCAAAATACACATTGGCATCACTGGATACCACTGTGAAAACCAGTCAAATTTCTCTTCTTATGTTTCAGTCTCAAGTTGTGATTCAGTTTGGTCAACGTTTTGTGATGAAACTGTCTATGAAGATGATGATAAAATGGTAAAAAAAAAATTGGATGATTTTGGTGTCAAATGTGAAGTTGGTATTGGAGTCAACTGAAATTTCAAAAATATGGGCAAGGAAAAATGAGTTTTCTGAGGTGTTTTTGGGATGCAAAGTAATGAAACAGAGGATAATTTCAGAGCTTCCATGGCTGCATGCAGCTTTCACTGCCAAACTAGAGACAAAACAAAGATAAAAAAAAGTATGAAATCGACACAAATGTATTTTCCATATGGTTTGAATAATCAATTTGATAGTAACTGATTGCAAAATGAAAATATTTTATTGATTTCGACGTCTATATACACAGTGATTTGAAGTCTATATTTCAACTTTTATGTTGGTTCACAAGTTACACAGGAACTTTCAAAATTCATTACAATCTATATGACCATCTTTGCAAATATGTGAGATTTTCAACCGGTAGCGAACTAGTAAGGAGACAAGAACATCTTTCATTGGGTTTGTTGTTTTGTAGCTGAAGACTTTTAGGGGAAATTTGGTAGCTTTTATAATATTACAGATTAACCTGTCAGATCAAACGGGCCGATCTGACACGAGTTCAATATACAAAATAATATGGGGTCAACAAGGAACACTAGCCTACATAAACTTCGGACACTCGTAGCTTTCATTGATTGAAATCATGTTCGTATAGCTAATTCAAGAGTTTTGACAGATCCATGAACTTAATAATATCCAGGTGAATGCCAAAATCAAATCAAGTGTCGGAAATTTTGAAAATGCCATAAAAATCTAGGCATATGATTCATTCAAGAAAGGAACAATGAAAGCACTAGCTAAAAAGCTGTTTGGAGTGCCAACATTGTACACAATTTATACATTTCTAGAGCTCAATCTTGCAAAATATTGAGCCCCTGCAGATTTCTGAACTCCCAACAAAAACTCGAGGTGTTGAGACTGACATGGTTAGAGCATTCTTCCTACTCAAAAGTCAATTTCTTCTAAGAATCTACTTTAAAATCTCAGCTGAGATTCTTGTCCATCTGGACGTCTCAAAGAGTAAAATTTGATGGGGGTCTATCTACCGACAATGTACCTTCTAATACCTTAACCACTTCGCCAATGGAAGGTCGTAAAAATGGCTGGTTTTGCATACACCACAAAGCTATTCTCACAGCTCTTTCTACTCTTTCGGACTCGTTGCTTCCCTCCAAATTCAGATCTTCGTTCATCTTTTGAAATAAATTATGCATATCGCTGCCAACAATGTCTCTCTTGAGCGTCACAATTTGTAGCAACATTTCCCCAAACATGTAAATATCTCTCTCTGGTAGAGACTCCGAAGAAGAAGCTACCTCATTTCCAAGTAAGCTTCGAAGTCCAAAATCTGTCATCTTGGGAACCAACTTTTCATCAAGCATGATGTTTTTAAGCTTCAAATTCCCGTGAGCAACGCATACTTGGCATTCCAAGTGTAAATAAGCAAGTGCACGTGCAATTCCAAGGGCAATATCGAGCCTCTGCAGCCAATTTCCTTCATTTTGAGCCTGCTCAACGTTGAATAACCAGTTATCAAGAGAGCCATTTGATACATACTCGTATAACAAAATGGTGTGCTCAGGCTCAAAACAGAAGCCCTTTATGGAGACAAGATTCCGGTGGTGCATTCTGCCCAAGGTAGAAACTGCCATTCTGAAATCTTTCTCAGTTGCTACAACATTCAGAACCTTGGCGATAATTGGCATTTTGTTGGGAAGTAAACCTTTATAAACAGATGGGCCGAGTTGATTCTCGAAGTTTGCAGTCAGCTCTCTAATCTCATCATAGGACAATCTGATGAGAACACTGTAATGTGGGTTCATTTGAGCGTCTTTTCCGAATGGGATCCTTGTTTGAGCCTTGATTTTCTGTCTCCGATATATAAACAAAAAAACAAGCATCTCAATGCTCAAAAAAACTGAGATTGTCACCAAAATTATCAAGGCAATAGCTCCCACAAAAGCTTGACTGTCGCCTCCACGATCAGTTACTCCTTCAGATAATATAGGAATTGGTTTGGCATTATTGTGAGGATTAGCTCCTCGAGCAGAAACCGCCTCAGGAACCAAGCATACTTTCAAGTACGAATTTGCAGGAGCGGATGGCGTGCTATATCCACTAATGAAGCTGGTTCGTTTGATTGTGCAAAGTCCTGAACCATCGTTCTTTGAAGTTACTGCAATGCAAGTAGGGTCATTCGAGCAGTACTCTTTACAGGCTTCCTCGCTTAGCATCAAATTAACATCTAGTGGAGGATAAAGACCATAAAGAACCGTTTGCTTCAAAACTATCATACTTGTATTCATCTTGCAATTCGCAAAATCTACCATTTTCTGGCAACCAGAACTAGCCGTATCCACGGCATCAAGATCATTTTCCCAATATACAGAAGTATCATACAGACAATCACAAATAGGTCCCGTGGAATTGTACCCACATATGCTATACAAACCACAAGAACCAAACACATCACATTGGTTCTGAACTGCTTGCCACCCTACCCTCCATACATGAGCCCCGTTATCCCACGAGTAGATTCTTAAATTTCCATCTGAATCAATCCTAAGATGCCTCAAAACGACAGACAGGTCGCCAAAATCCTTACTCGCTATCGACCAAACCGTTTTATTACTACCATCAAACAGCCCCAAAACACCACTAGAATTAAATCTTGCTTCCTTAATAACACCACCATATGAGCTCAAATGAGTCTTCCAATACGTCACATTGCTTTCCCACACAAGGGCAAGCTCACCAGAACGGCGAATCACAAAATTATAGAAACTAGAGGTAGATTTTGTAGAAGAGGCTCTTAAAATTTGAGGAAAATGAAAATTCTGGCCAGGAAGAATAGTGTTTGTAGGGCTATTAAAGCTCTCCCAAAGCACATTATCTTCATTACCCATTAATACCAAATTTCCACTGTTCAAAAGAGTAGCTTTTTGAACACCTAAACTGGAGGTATTACTACTCCAAACAATCAAATTACTAGGGTTTTCAAATAAAATCAACCTGCCATCCAAATTAAGCCTAATTGTGGAATTCTCAGATACTCTCAAACCACCACCAACAGTCCAAATAGGCAAGTTTCCAACATGATCTCCTAAATTATACCTAATACCCACAACAAATCCATCACTAACACTATCTTTTGAACTACTTTCCAAGAACCCAAATGCAAAGACTCCATTTTGAGAAACCCAAGTTTTGCTTCTATCTAACCCATAAATCTCAAAACCAAGAGGAACTGAAACCATAGCAAGCTCTTCACCTATCCCACAAATTGCAAAACCCAGAAACAGAATCACAGATAAAACAGAACTGAACTTCTTAAAGCAGCGAATTTCCCCACTCCTACCATGAAAATGCTTGATGGGTATCTCCGAATTCAGCTGCGTGAGCCAAATTTCACACATTTCAGCAGCAAAAAGGTGCCAAAGTTCAAAAGAGTTGAGTGGTAGCAAACACTACCAGAAGATGAGGCGTGCAGAGAATATTTGAGGTGGATAAAAAGTCACGGGAGAGAAGAGAAGCAAGACACGAGAGAAATGCTTTTTGGTTCAACTTTTGATACAAAGTGAGTGAATTTTGAATACTTGAGAACTACAATGAGAAGAAGTTAACAACAAAATTTACTTCTTTTTGAGGGAACCGAGGCTCTTGCATAGTTTTCTTCCACTAACTACAGTTTTATGGATTTTTTTGGGACAACCTTTGCTCATCTCCAACCTCCACTAGCCCCTGACCTTATATTTTTTCATAAATAAACATAATTTATCGATTTATAATAAATAGGTCCCTAAATCTAAATGACAAAAGTTCCTTGTAGCTGTGCTCTTATTATAAATGAACAAACTTTTTATTTACTAAAAGTATGTTATAAACAAGATGTTGTTTTGATAGCGGTATTAGAATATCACAGACATTTTATTCTAATATTCAATGATCATTTACATGATTAGGTTAAAGATTACAATGTAAAAGGCTAAGGAAAAGGTTAATATGAGAAATATTTTCAAACCCTCAATGATTTTACATTAGTTGTCTGTCATTAACTAGAATGAATTTGATTGTTTTACAGGTTACAACATAATCTTCCAATATAAACAGTTTAAATGTGAGTCTCACAAATTGTCAAATTGCCAAATTGAAGCCCAAATCCGACCAAAAAAAAATTCATAGCCCAAGAAGATTTCAATCCAACCCCACTAAGTTTTGCTATTTGGTCCACAAATTGCCCATACAACCAACAATAATAAAAATATACCCAGATATTAATGTTAAGACTTCAGCTTTCAAGTTAAACAGTATTTTTTAAAAAATATTTAACAACTTGATTGAATTAATTCTTCAACTTTGTTTCTCCAAGAAAAAGTAAAATTATTTTTTAAAAAAATAAAAACTAAAATATTATGCTTATTAATATCAGGATTAAAAGAAATTATATGCAAGGTGAAAAGTTAAAAGTAGAAAGTAGAAACGAAAAAACAAAGGGTAGTAGTGGGGAGCATCTTCTACTTTTTCTGGTTTTGGAATTGCATGCAAATTTGCTTTCTGCATTTGTTACCATGCCAAAAGACAAAGCCTAGCTAAGCTACTGGGCAAAAGGTTTTTATTTTTCTTATCATGAAGCAATGTGACAAGCACTTAAAACTGAACAACAATAAGCACTACTGGCATTTACTTCTCTTTGTCCTGTTGGGATTTTCTTCGTTGATGTGTTATAGCAGCTTCCCACTTGAATGTCTTTGTTATTCTTTGTTCTCATCTTTACAATTTCCTAGTTGTTCACTCAAAAATTTTGCAAGTTCCATGCACAAAACACAGTAAGTTTCTCTCAGTTCTGATATAATTATAGCAAAACTTCAATAATTTTAAGAATAGGCCAAAAAAAACCATTCTAGTTAGCTTTCTCATAGATTTTGTACAACTTCTGGAGAAGTTTCTGATGAGATTTTAAGAGCTTCAGGAAACTTTTCCTAAAAAAGTCAGTAGATGATGCTTCTTTCTGCTGATATTTGATTGAGAAACGTCAGCTAGTTAGCCTAAAAATCTGCTTAACTATAACATCTCATGTCACTAGCAAATCCAAGTTTGAGAAGGTTATAAATCTTGAACTTTCCTTCCGAAGTAAGTGCATTTTGGATGAAAAAGGCCCGCGTATCAATATCTACTCGGTTAATTTACCCATTTTTTTATTAGTTTAGTTAATTTTCTAAAGCTTTCTCCTGCAGCAAAAGCCCTGCAAAATCTGAAATGAAAGTTTAAAGCTTCCAAGCTGTTAACACAACTTGAGAAAGAAAGAATGAATGAATATTTTCTTCTGTATTCAGAAGGCATAAAAGCCACAAAATTTTACAGAATTTTTCATTGCACTGTATCAGGTAGTCAACAAATTTAAAAAAAAAAAAAAAAGCGTGCATGAATTTGATTGTTAAAGAATGAAAAGAATTCCTATCATCTTCTCTATTCACACAAAAGAATTTGGGTCAATTTTGATATGATTCTACAGAATCTAGTGTTATTCTTCTCTGTAATGGACTTGACTGAGTTCTACCATGATGAATTGTTTTTTCGAAATAATTTCCTTTTTCGGACACCGGTAAACTTGCTGCTACTTCCATTTTGAAAGCAGAACACATTGGTGATGGTGTCAGTGGGTTGTATCCACTGATGGTGTGAGGAGAAGACCCCGATCTTGTGTATCCAACACTTTTTGGAGACAAGTGCAGACGTTCCAATGCTCGGAATTGGAGCTGGCACGGGTAGTCCCTTACGCAGCCTATCCGAGGTCCTGCTCCCGTTGTCCACCTGCATGATAGTTGTTTCCCCAATTGATATGACTTCTTTCGTGAATTTATCCGTTGGAGAATTTCTTCTTCAGGAATTGCTTCTTCTTCTTCATTCTCTTTGGGCTCTTTGTCTAGCAACTCTTTCTTCAGATCCATGTGTTGAAGTTCGGAAGGATATGCATATGCTCCTTTTACAGTCTCATAAACATCCGCTAGAGATGCTGCTGAGAACTTCTTACTCTCTTGTCCTTCAAACATGTCATTCCTTTTCGGTATGTCAATTTTAGGCAATTTCTTTGCAAGATCTTGGAACTTTGAGGATTTGGGAAGTTCTGGTGGATCATTAGTTTCATGTCGTGCTGAAGAGTAAGTTTCATCTCGGCTCAAGTCTTGAACATTGTTCTTATCAGTCTCTGATCCCTCAAGGGCTTGAGTTAAGTCCTCTTCGGAAGAGTTGTTCCTCATATACATACTCTTTCTTTGTTTACCATCTGAGACTTCTTCACCTACTGGACTCATCTGAGTACAACAAAAAGACTTGCATTATCAGAATAAGCTTGTTTAATTCACTTTATCAAGGAAATGTTATTGCATTGTAAAAATTTTTCTACCTTGACATCTGTGAGATCAACATTGTTTTCCTCAAGGAATGAGATAAAATCCTTGAAATTTTGCTCCGTTGGGCGATAATGACCACTGTGAGGCCAAACTGCCTGGTGAAAAGCAAAAACATCATCATTAGAAACCATTTTCAAGATCTAAGAAGCACAAAAAGCAATTGTAAGTTGAAACAATAAGTTCATGGGTATAGTACCTTAAGCTCACCACCTTCAACGATTAATCTCCCAGCTGCCGTTGTGGCTCCTCCAGCCAAGAAGCTGGAATGCTGGAATGTCCCTTTGTTCTTTTTACCAACATACAAGGTCTTTGCCGTGCTCAGGACAAAAATCCACTTAGAGTCCACATCTTCCATTGTGTCAAGGACCAACCCCGCCTGCTTGTAGAAGAATTTGCCATTCTTCACAACAACTTCGTAAGACTTCCTTTCCATCTGTTAATAGAAAGAAATTTTTGTAAGTAAAGTTTTAAGTTAATATAGAAATTTTACAATAAAGTATGACAAAGAACAAGAAAATGGACACTCACTGGGCCAAGATACTTGATGCATTGTTGGTGAAGTTTCCATCGAGGGCATTTGTCAACAAGATTTACTTCCCTTCCTTCGCCTATATCTAGCCTGCATTTTCAATACTGGTAAATTAGGAATAGATTTGAAATTCTTGAAATATGTAAGTATAATTCTAATCTGTGAAGCAAAAAAAGGTTAGTGTCAAAGTGCATTTACCAGTAAAAGAAGGGTTCTCTACTCTGACAATGAAGCCAATTGTCATAATAAAAGTGTAGATTATGTCCATAACGATGCCGTGGATCAATCTGTTTATCATCAATAATAAATAATGAAAATCAGTACAAGAGCAAAGATAAAAACAATCAATTTTATACATACACAAAGTTCACATTAAACCAAATGACTTACTGCTTCGAGCCAGTGTTGTAAGGCAAGCTTTTGAGCTTGGTCATTCTTGGATAAACCTTTTCCAACCTGCAAAATCAAGAAGATAGGAAAAAAAAAAGATTTAGATAATAGAAACAAACAATGATTTGATTTCGAAACAAAATCACTGATCTGTCTTTGAAATTTACCTTGGCCACTCTGGTTCTTGCTCTTGACCAACGCGAAATGGCAGTTTCGTGTTTCTCTATTTCAAAGAATGATATAGAACTCCGCTTGAGTTCAGCAAAATCTAAGAGCTTCCACCTATAAATGTTACAAGTTTTTGCATTAGAACAAGGCGCAAACACATAAAACATTGTGAAAAAGGCAAGTTTAGGACATATAATTAAAGATATACTTAAACTTACCAGCTTTGCTCAACAAGAACTGCACAATCAGCTAACTTTCTTCTTGTTCTGAAGCTTTTATACACTTTTTGCAATTTGATCGCAGCTTCATGCTTTGGATTTTTGAGATCCAGAATTGGAAACTGCCGGAATGTCTCCAGAGAACTATCTGATCTTGGAGATTGACTATCTGTTTCGCTAACCTTTCTGCGGATAGGTTTAATGTAATTGTCCTTTTCTTTCTCCAGTAAAGAAGAAGTTGGTAAAGAAGATGTTCGCGAGATCATGGCCTCCAATTCACTTTCTTTAAAGCTAACAGATCTTTCTTTCACCATTTTTCCGGAACCTATAGATTTCAAAATTTGTGGTTCCATATCTTGTCTATTGAAACTCACGGATCGAACCAGAGTTTTCACTTCTTCATCTCCAAAACTAATTGATTTTACTATGACTGATTCTAAGCTACTTTCCACATCACTGTATTCAGAAAATGGACAAGAAATTGAAACCCCCATTTGAACTTTTCTGGTATTGCTTCCTGGAAAAACAAGCAAATATATGAACTTTAATGTCATAAAATCAACAGCAAATCTTATGATTCACAACACAAATCCATGAAGAAGCAGACACAAATATACACAAAAAATGGGGAAAAAACTTAAATCAATTCGACAAATTCTAGAACATCCATTTTCTCTTGATAGCATTAAACATCCAAAAAAAACACAACATGATGAAGGACTAATGATATCATAAACAAATGCAGAATGATTTGATAAAACAAACTCACGAACAAACAGCATGGATCTTCAAAACCCATTAACCTAAACAAATTTTGAACAAAGAACAAATGAAATTACCATAAAAGATAAACTAGGCAGACCCTTTTCAGAAAGCAGCATACAAAAACCAACCGACCGTGACCCAAACAAACAAACAAACAATGCATAAAAAACAGAAAAACGAAAACAAAAGAAAGCATTTTAAACTATTGTCAGCTATCCATGAAGTGAAAGCACACAACACAAACCATTAAGGATTCTTCTTTTCTAAATTGCGGACAAACAAAACAAGAAGGATTCATTTAATCCCAAACAAATGCGGATTGACTAGATGAAACAAACCCATGAACAAGCAGTATGGATCTACAAAATCCAATAATAAAAAACAAATTTTGAAACAAAGAACAAATGAATTACCATAAATGATGAAGCAAAAGCAACAAACCCAGCATAACTTTTTCAGAAAACATCATACACAAACCAACCAACAAACAAACAATGCAAAAACAAAAAACAAAGAAAGCATTGTTAACCATTTGCAAGAAAAGCTACAAAAAACAACAAGAGAGTATTTGCAGCATTACCTTGAATTGAGGATTCTTGTTATATAAATGGCAAATGAATTCCGGGTCTAAAGGTGAAGATTTTGAACTCTCTCTCTTTCTCTTTCCGTCTATAAACAGAGATTGAATGTGAGCTTTTCAAGCAAATCAAAAAGCTCCCGTAGGTAACCTCGACCTTGGACTGAATGAGAAAGAGGGTCATATATAGGGGGCAAACCGAAGTAATGTACTTCGGACAGGACAGAGAAAGAAAATGTGTCATGTTTTTCCTGGCCACATGGAGTAGACTCTGTAATACTAGTCTCAATATTTTTGATCCATCATAAATTCAATTTTCTTTTTCTTGATATATAAAAAAATATTTAAACAACAATCACTTTTAAATTGTAGGAATTTTTTTTGTCAAAATCATTTTATAATATTTGTAAAAAAATATAATATCCAAAATTTATAATGCTATGTTATGAGAAATTTTGAATTAAGTAATATATGTCAAATTTTCTTGGAAAGTTATGGAAATTTTCTTGAGAAAGTATTAGTTGAAATTTTCAGCAAGAAAGCCATTGGTCAAACTTAATTAACAACTAAGTGAGAATTAGTTGGCTTAATTAAATCTTAAACGCAATAGCATCTCCCTATTTTTAGCATCTCCAAGTAAATGGCAATGTATCTCAACCCTCAATCTTCTAATTCTAACTTTAATCATGATTAATATTTTATCTTTTTTAGAATTTATTAAGATTATATTCTATTTTATTTTTTAAGTATAATAGTTAAAATATTCAATAAATACTATTTAATTATTAAGATCACGATTAATAATACGATAATTTGAAGAATAATACTACATTAATTTTTTTATTTTTTCTTTAAATGTTTGATAGAATTTTAAATGAATTGTTGAAGAATGATGATGATGATGATGATGATGATGATGTAGTTGCAAGGTGGAATGGTTTGGATGGATATGATAAAATTTGGTGAAATGGGGAGGGGGTGAAAGGCATTGAAACTTCCAAGCATATTCATGAGGAAAGACCCACAAGCTGACTTAGGAGGGCATATTACAGAGAGATATACATAGATGCAATCTATCAATCAAATAATGAAGAAATCCAGCCAAAATTTTAATTAAATAGACAGTAGACACAACTGACAACCTAAGAAACTTTACACTCAGATTTTGTCTCAACTTTAATTTCAATTTTAAAAAAAAAATCAAACCCATTTGCCAAAACTTTCACAAATTCAATGTTCTAATCCTCTGGATTACCAGAATTCTATGGGAACAATGTGTCACTTCATACTCGTACACATTATGTATTAAATTTGATTTAACTATGTACACCTACATTATATGCATAATACTAAAGTATGGTATTAATAATACGTATGTGTGGGAAAGTAGTGTATGTATGTACACCAAAAAGCATGGGATTATTAAATAAATATTAAAGTGGTAAGCAAGATATTTGGTTACTTGGCAGCTTGCTTACTTCATAGATTCTTGATAGGCAAAGGTTAGGCAATTAATACGTATTTATTAATAAAATAAAATTAAAATAATTAAAAAAAAAGACTGACAGATCATACTGCACTTACAACTGTCAATCTCAGATCTCCATGCAATTATATGGAGATGGGTATTCTACACCGTACTACTACTAGAAGAAGAAGAAGAAGAAGAAGACGGTGATGGTGATGTTAATGATATTGCGGGGCCCACAAATTGAAACGTGTCAACTGTCAGTTCCTCCGCGTTGTGTTGCCTGGTATTAATGTGTTATCCCTTGAGACAAGCTGCCGGATTATATTATGAAATGGAAAACACGTTCAACAAAAAATCCAACGACATGTCGTCCTTACAGTCCAACGCCAATTTAGTAATGCCAGCTCTGTGGGCGCCCGGTTTTTCACTGCGACTCTAACGAAATCCACGAAAACTCGCATTGCTTTTGGTTAAAGCAGCAGCAGTAGCAGCGACGACGGTGAAGTGCATGTGCATGGTGTGTGTTGCGTTGCGGTTCACGATATAATTTGCGGTGACAGGAAAGAGTCAGCTGTAGGACTTTTGACGCCTGCCGGATTTTGTTTTGGTCTGTACACACTACGCAAAGCCACCTTTGACCAAACACCAAGCTTGTAAGGAGATCATTAATTGAGAGTGGTAACAAGAACGGGCATCATATTCTAAAAACAAAAACAAAAAAACAAAAATAGAAAACGTTTTTGAAGGTGTCAATGGAGTTGAGAAGCATTTGTAAATTTAACTTTCAACCTTTTCTAAAGACTAGTAAATAATGGAAAGGTGAACACACAGAGTAAGAAGTTGTGTGAGCAAGAAATGTTGTTGAGAAGTGGAGACCAGACCAAACCAAACCAAATATGTGCTTGCGTAACATAAGATAGATAGAGACTTACTAAACTATCAATATCAATATATCATCACCGTCCATCACCGTCCATCTGTCTCCTCAGAGAGGACGGACGGTGATTGATGCTGATGCACAATATCAAACCTAAAATTAATTAATTGAGTTCATCTAATTCCGCGTGGAGTCAGTCGGCGCCGCGCCATGCCATGCCATTTCATGCGTTGACTTTTGCTTTGCTTTGTTTAAAGTATTAGTCAGGATTCTGATTCTATCTATCGATACTGTCCTGTTGTACCCGGAAAAGAGAAGAGACACGACCTCAACAACCAGTAATTGACTCGCCCCTCATCATCTATTCTATGCCCGAAACACACAAGAATTGCTGGGATGGACGGTGGATGGTGTATACTATATACCTAATCAAGTAAGCAATGCGACTCCTTGGTGGGTTTACGCGGACAGTACTTGAGCCAATATTGCATTGCATGCATTGACCTTTGCTTCACATCACAATCAGTGAATATTTATTGAAAATTCCTAAATATGAAATTTGAAATTCAATTTCAATGACATTGACTGAGACATCAGATATTACAATAAGATATGCATGGACACATGGAGCCAGCATACCCATCCATCATCCCTTCCTATTTCATTATCAAAGAACTTGTCAAGCAAGCCCATTGGAAGTCTTCACACCCCCATATCCATACCTTTTCAGCTTCAGCTTGTGGGTTAAGCAAAATATTTGTTTAGTCAATTCACAAAACAAGAGACAAAAAGTGCAAATACTAAGTGCTTTTTAAAAGCAACGGCAAAAGCAAAAGCAAAAGCAAAACAAGAGTTTCTTCAGAAAAGGTCAGCTACATATATGTTGTCATTGTTGCCAAACAAGTGACAAATAATGATAACCTCAGTTTATAGGTATTGTTGACATGATTAAAACACAAACAACTGTACAATTAAGCAAAACACAAGCATGTTTTCTGTTTTCAGTGGTTTTGCTAATGAAAATGTTGTACAACTATGTTTCTGACACAAATATTGGTTAGGGTTTTGTTAAATTATGGGGGTTCAAGAAAACCCTAAAATTTTTATTATTACCCAACAAGGGATTTTTCGAATGCAAAATTTGGTGGTAATTCATTAGCAAAGAAAATTAAAGAAAATGGGATCAACACTCATAGATGAGTGATAAAACCTAACCTCATAACTAAGAAGAAAGTTGGCATCTAACATATAATTATATTTTAAATTAAATACCACCAACTCATTTCCTCCTTCAAATGGATAGCATCTTGCAACTTTTTTTAAAATTTTATTTGGATTGCATTATCATAAATGTATGTAATATATGCATGCATGGTTGATCCTTCACTAGCTTGAAGGATGCTTCCTCATGAGTTTGTTGCTCAAAATTACATCAATTGAGGCACCAAACACTTCATCTTTTCTTCTCATTATCTCTCACTTCATGTATAAACTCTGTCTTGAAACCAATATAAGTCAACCTCCATAAATGTCTATAATTTTTAATGAGGTTAGTTGAGCCCACGTGAAAAATCATAAACAAAAATCATGGAGAAGAAGATGAAGCTGTTATTCATTTGACAGGATGTCTTTCTTGGATTCTGTATCAAAATCAGCAGCAGCATAAAAATTGAAGAAAATACTTTGCATTCACACCATGAACACATTATTATGAAACTAAATGCAGAAGCAGAAAGCAGAAGCAGCCAGCAAGCATATGGTACTACGGAAGATCAGATCAGATCTAGTATTTAATTCTTATAATTTTCTTGAAACAAATGCAGAGCAGAGCATGGAGCACACGGAAATCATAAACAATGTTTCCCAAGGTATTTTTTTCCAGCATGCAAGTCAAAGTGTATTAGCTGTCCAAAAGCAGTTCCCAAAATCATAGTTGTGTTTTGAAAACAAAAATATTTGTTAACATATAACATTGTGTTGCTCATCCAGCAACAGAATCCTAGAATTCTTGGGATGCAGATTGAGCCCAATGGGAACAAAGCCGAATATGAATGTCATGTCTAATTCTAAGGTTTCTACTGATGCAAATTTTGTCTCTTTCAGTGGCAAATAATATTAGGGAAACAGTTGAGAGATTCATTACTTGCAAAGCTAGAATCAGTGATTGTATCTTCACAATTACGAAGTTTTTTGATACATTTTCCAAATTTTTTGTTATATATCTCAAGTTTCAGGTCTCAAATTCCTCAAGAAATCTGATGAAAAACTTCAGAAATGTAACGAAAAATTTAGTAACGATAACTTTGGCTAACCCCCCAACAACAATACTGGTGAGGACGGCTCTTAAGACATAGCAATGCAACTTCAAATCCATCAATCATATATAACCCACAGTCATCACAGAACACCCAAAAAAATCTAGTTAAGCACAAATATTTCATATTCTTCTTATAAAGCTACATGACAGCATATGGTAGAAGTGAAAATAAGTAGCAAGCAAAAAACTGTACAACTACTTTCAAAAGTACAGATAAACGACCGGAGAAGACAACTAGTAATCTGACACCTACTCACCAAGAGATCCATTGTTTCAAGTTATAAATGAGATTTTCCAGTTACATTGAATCATCAGAATCGTCAGAATCACTTCTTTCAGGAGCTCCGGTGTTAGCTCCTGCCTCTGCAATATCAGGTTGCTGCTTTGGTGCAGGCGAAGGCGCATCTTTCGTAGTTGCATCACATGCATTCTTATCACCGTTTTCCTCTTGCTCATTCACTTCAGGATGTAGGCCATTCGGTCAAGGAATACTCAATCTATAACTTAAAACATGTAAAACATTCAATCAAGATATACCTCAAACTATAAAAGGAAGCATAAATCTTTTAAACCATAAACTTCAACATTCAATTCTATAACCAATAATAGTGTGTCAAATCTAGGCAATGTTGTGTGGTTCCACCATTCACAAGCACATCATTTTCAACGACATCTAGGGTTTTAGAAACCAATGAATTGCTTGAACAAACACAATATTTTCATTTTTTTTCCCATTTCTAAATAGCTATTTTGAAATTATATATATATATATATATAAATTATCATGTAAGGATATCTGCATTTTCAACTGTTCCACCAGTCATGATGTTCAACAAATCTTTCTCAACACGCTGTACGAGTTCAGGCTGCAAAAGGCAACAACAATAAAATCAGTATAACGTTTGGGTGGAAAGATACAAAGATAACTGCTGCATAACATCAGCTTGACGACAAGAATTGAAACTTCAAAAGCTAAATTTCTTCTGAATATTAGTCAGGTTTTATTCTATCATTCTTTAACCAAAGAAGGCCTTAAATCTACAGTATTTTGGAAAGTAGTGAGATATTTGTACATTTAGATCTGGCTCCCTCCGGAATCTTCGCTTTCGAGCATCCCGCATAGGAGGGGTGAGACCGTGTCTGTACTCCACTGCGTCTGGAGCAGAGTCACCCGGTTCCCTAACCATAATCATCTGTACAACACAACAGTTCATATGATTGCATTAAAAATGATGCAATCATGTGTACAACTATATCAAATAGAAGATCTTCATAACGCACTCTACCTGACCGATGTCTGCAGTTTTAACAAGAGCACAGTCATCATAAGTTTTGAATGATTCCACAACACAAGGAAGGTCCAAGAGGGATACAGGAAACTGTTCATCGCCTATGACAAACATCCCACTCCTCCCGTCCTCTGGGAAAGATTCCGAGTTAACAAATATGACAAAACATAAGGCAAAACTATATTTAGTGCGATACATACTATGCTTACAAAATATTATTAATATTTCTCTCACCAATTACTTGCCTCTTCGTAAAATTTGACTGCTTTATAAAAGAAATATTTTCTTGCATGCCATTTTAATCTTGATTGAAGAACTGAAGTACAGAACAAAAGAGCACAAATGCACGCAAAGAGAAAATATAGTGAACTCGGGTATGAGATTTCTTCATGGTTTAAGTGTAACCCACCAAGGATTATGACATGTTAACATTGTTTCTTTGATTGATCTGGGGGCACCTATCAAAACCCCAGGCTGAAGGAGGAGGCTAGGGACTTTGGACAAGAATTAGATAAAAATGACTAACTTATGCAATTTCCGCTTCTTCTTTGATCTTGTTTGCCCCTGAATTTTACTCAGCATCGATTTCTCAGTGCTGACCAACAGACAATTGATGTCATTCAAACATTTCAAGTAAAGAAGAATATGCTCTTACCCAAAAAAGTCAAATCCAACGACTTCTCTTCTGAAGAGTCATTCACACTCAAAAGGTTATCTATCTGCTCAGCAACTGAAGGTGGAACTCTCAGTATGAACTGTTCCTCCATCAATGCCTACAAAAATTAATGCCTCAATCAACTTATCTAAAATTTTCAATGGAGGCAGTAAACAAATATTCTCTTCAACACTTAAATACAAATAAAATCTAAAAAATGGGTTGCTTTATTTTGTGAATAAATCCATTCAACAAGTATAAGATCACCAGTTTTGGAAAAAAAAAAAACTTATCCAGAAAACCCTAATTCATCAATGAAACCAGAATACTCGTCCGAGCTCTAGAAACATCTGCTTCACATACAATAATTATATGCATATAAACCAATTCAAGGCTTAAAACTAGCGACTGAAATAATTACAATATACGACTTACTCATCACTGTTCATCTATGCCAAAAAACAAAATAAAAAATAAAAAACCTACTTGGGACATTTTACCGAACAAATTAACTGCAAAATCTCAGCATGCCTTAAAAACGAATTCAAGATTCGAACCAAAATAAAGCCAAAAATAAACAAATAAATAAATGATCGAACATGGTAATCGAAATTAACCGATCGAAGCGAAAGACCATGGGTTGGTTTTAAAGCAAGGGATAAATAATTACATGAAACGCGAAATTCTAGCTTAATAAAACAAATTTAGAGATAATTGCAATAAAATCTATTTAAAAATTATGATTACCCGGTAAAATTTGTTGCAGAGGTCGCTGCTCTAGGATTCCAGAACAAGGAAGCCGCGTATATAAGTTTCTGATAGACGGTGACGTGGCAAAATCCTGAGCTGCCACTTCACCGTTTGGAAAACCCAAAATTTGAGAAATATATATGTGAATATTTTCACATACCTCCCCTAAAGTTTGATAAAATCATGAATAAAAGTAAATTTTTTTAAAATTAATAAATAATATTACTTAAAGTAATTATTTTATATTTGATCAATAATTAATTAATTAAAATAATAAAAAAATTTTAAATATTATTATATATATAAATTTTATATATTAATATTTTT